>JAXIVJ010012640.1:0-25000 GCA_036785665.1 Chirona hameri
CAGCGGCCGGGCTATCAGACTGAAGTCGGGAATGTGTGACCGATAAAAGCCGCACAAACCCAGAAACTTCCTCAGAGAAGTCTGATCCACGGGGCGCCGCAGAGCCTCGATCGCTCGGATGTGTTCCCCTGTCGGCCGAATCGCTCCTCCTGCGATGCTGAAACCCAGGAACGATTCCAGTGACGTCATCAGGAACTTACACTTGTCACCGTTCAGTGTCAGTCCTGCCTCCCGCAGCCTCTGCAGCACAGTCCGTAGATCACTGATGTGTGACGTCACATTACGACTGTGAACGCACCAGTCGTCGAAGTATGCCGCCACACACGTCAGGTCTCGGGTCAACTTGTGTACCAGACGGTTGAACGTGCTCGGTCCGTTGCAGAGCCCGAATGGCATCACTCGAAACTGTAGCAGCTGACCGTTGAACTGGAATGCAGTTTTCTTCCGGTCCTGCTCCCTCAGTGGAATCTGGTAGTACCCTGAACGGGCGTCGAGAACCGAGAACACCACTGCATCGGAGATCTGCGTAACGACATCCGATACCAGTGGCACCGGCTGTCGATCCTTCACCGTCACCTCGTGCAGCGCCCTGAAATCAATGCACACACGAATGTCGTCGGTGTTCTTCTTTTTGACCAGTACTATAGGGTTCATGTAGTCACTATCATTCGGCTCCACCACACCATCACGAAGCATCTGATCGATTGCCCTCTGAGCTCTGTCTTTGTAAGCCGCTGAAAGTCTGTGCGGACGGCACACCACCGGGCGCTCACTGGTGGTCTCCATCTTATGTTCTATTACGTTCGTACAACCGAGACCACTGAACACATCCACAAACTCTCTCTTAAGGTCCTCCAGCGCAGGCGAAGTGACCTGATCACCGCTAAACTCGCACTCACTCGACAAGTCCTCACCGGTGAGCATCATCCCGATCTCGTGAGTCTCCTTCCTCCCCGTCGAGTACAGGCGCCTCGATCTCAGCCGACCGCCGAGACTGGATGCAGCCGGTAGATGGCGGGCCAGTCGCCGCGGTAGACGGCGCTCCAGCGCAGGCGCCAGCGCCGGAGATGGCGCGCCCGAAGCCTCCGCCGGCCGGCGAATCCACGTGAGTCGCGCCGCCGCCACCCACGCTGACACGGACGGCTCGGCGATCAAAATCGACCGAAGCACCGAACTTCTGTAGCAGGTCTGCTCCCACTACGCCATGCTGAACCTCAGTGATGAGGAACTCATGCGTCCTGGTGTCACCACCGAGAGTGATAGCGCACCTCAGCACGCCATACACCGGCATCTGCGAACCATTCGCAGCCGTGATGTAGTGCTCCTTAGACGTGTCGTTTGGCTCAAACGACGGCGGCACACAGCTGACCGTAGTCCCGGTCCCCGCCAGAAGCTTCACGGCTGCCCCGTCGATGTCCGCGTCGACGTAGATGCGGCCGTCTGTCGGCACGGGCGCGGGCGCAGCAGCGATACCATCCAGCCGCCGGCCTCTCGCCTCCGCTCCCGGTCTAGCGCCGGGCGCCCGACACTGCGCCCGCCAGTGGCCCGGAACGCCGCAGCCCCAGCACACTGGGCCAGGCCGGTTCGGGTCACCACTCCTCCCTCTACCCATTGGGGCGGGAGGCGCACGCGGAGCGCGCATGGTCACGTGACTCTTGTGACTCTTGTGAAGTAAGCCTGTAGCCACGCCGCCGCCGCGCGGCCCGAGCCGGTCGCTCAAGCTGAAGCTCATGAGCGCTGAGTTGACTGCCTCTTCCAACTTGCGACACGATCCGGAGTTAAGCACAGCCGATCTCATATGGTCCGGGAGGCCACACACGAAAAAGTCACGGGCCAGCATCGTCTTATTTGCCGCCGCAAATCACGGATACACCTGCTCCACCATCGTTACCACACGGTCGCGGTACCTTTCCACAGTCTCTGAATCGGTCTTTCTCACACGGAACAAGTCTATCATGTAAGCGTCTCGATATGGCTCACCGACTCTTCTGAAGTAAGCTTTGAGCTTCACAAAACTCCTCGTGTCGGCCTTCGGGCAGTCTATGAGCACTGTGTTGCCGACACCCAGCAATGCCGGAAAAATTATCGCTTTCACTGCGTCATCCCACGAGTTGGCGGTCGCCACAGCCTCGAAGTACTCGATGTACTCGCCGATTGAGCACTGCTCAGTCTTTGGCTGCGGTGGCACGATCACCGTCACGGCACCCGTCCCGTCACTTCCACCGCCGGTAGCCATCGCGTGGGGCTCAGACTTCGGAGCATCCCACCGCTTGTCACCAAATGTAGCAATCGACTGCTGTATTCGGTCACTGACAGGTCAGGGCGCGCGACACTCGCGCCTCTAACGGCCACCTCACACACTACAATATGTATATGTATATGTATATATCAATTTATAATTTTGATCTTATCTGACCTGACCTGACCTTCACCTGAGCTTGACACTAACTTCACTGAAATGAAGTCAGGTGGTAAAATCACTATTATTATATACCAGGGGCACCACCGCGCCGGTGTACCAGGGGCACCACCGCGCCGGTGAACCAAGGGCACCACCGCGCCGGTGAACCAAGGGCACCACCGCGCCGGTGTACCAGGGGCACCACCGCGCCGGTGTACCAGGGGCAACACCGCGCCGGTGAACCAAGGGCACCACCGCGCCGGTGAACCAAGGGCACCACCGCACCGGTGTACCAGGGGCACCACCGCGCCGGTGTACCAGGGGCAACACCGCGCCGGTGAACCAAGGGCACCACCGCGACGTCCATGAAGACAGCAACGTATTCGTATTCGTATTCAAATACGTATTCAAAGTAACTTCGATATCGCCCAAATTTGCACAAGATTAACCCAATGCCGTCAGTACACAGCCTATGAAGTTATACGGGAATATAAGGAACGGTTTGACCTACAGGTCACAATAGGTCAAACAGACCCATAAAGGTCAAACTATCAAAATCAATCAAAATCGACCTTATGTACCATTTTACGGACAAACGGTGCTTTGCACGTTTTTTTAAATGGCACCATTCGAAAGAGCGGCTCAAAATTAAAGGAAATAGTTCACCTTCAACATTAGTTTTAAACTGAGGTAGCAGTTTTGTAGCCCGTGTTGGGAAACCCCTTTCTGCAAGTTTTCTTGACTGAAAAGACTTTCCAGCCGAATATATTTTTTGGCGAAGGAATGCGGTGCTGGCGAAAGAATGTTGTACTGGTTCTAGCCCGAGCAGAGGCTATACCATCAGCCAATCAGCTTGCAGCTGGTGCTAGCAAGCGATCGCCGGCCGCCGGTTGGCACCTCTCCAATGCGAGTCTATCTTTACGCCGTACGCGACTACTTTCGAATCTGATTGGCTGAACCATTGTTTACATTCGCGTGACGTCAGGACTCTGACTCAGAGAGTATGCATATAGTTTTGATAAACAATACAAAATTACGGCCTTCTGTCCTGAATCGGCGCGATATAAGGCCATTTTTGACAATGTAAAAAGAAATTGTATTAAAAAATATAATCAAATCGTGTTGGGTAAAAAAATTCCAAGGTGAACTATTTCCTTTCAAGGGAAATAATGGCCTTTTGATTTTGTTAGCAACAATTTATTAGGCTACCGTTATGGTTTTAAAATTATTTTATTTAAATTTAAGAATTAAATAAAATTATTCCCAAATTCAAAGTTGTAAGTTTGGAAAAAATACAAAACAAGTACCTTGTGCACTTCATGAAGGTCATTGACAAATTCGTCCTTCCCTACCATTGCTTACATCGAGTGCGGCATATTTGGAGGCTCTGCGACATTTCCGATCAAACTGAGCGCTGCTCGGACACACGCTAGTAGCGCTTTCGTTCTCCATGGCAACCAGGCGTCAGCCAATCAAAAGCCAGAAAGGGAATACGTTCTGGCTTTTCATTGGCTCACGCCTGGTTGCCATGGAGAACGAAAGCTCTACTAGCGTGCGTTCGAGCAGCGCTCTGATCCGTGAAGCAATCCGTGAAGCATCCGTGATGCATGACTGACTATCAGTATAAGTCATGAATAACAACAACATGCAAACTATACCAACTCGAATAAAATAAGGTCGGAATGAATTGAACCCCAGGCAAGCTAGTATTCGCAAAGCACTCGGCACTGCGCCACAGTAGCAAAAGGTGAGGGAAATGCATATTGGATACAATATTATTACGTCACAAGTTTCTGAAGTGTCAACTACTATGAAATATAGTGATAAAATACCTTTAATAATGATTAACAAGAAAATTCAAACTTAAAAACAATCATTTGAATAAGTCTTTAATTAGCTTTCAACTCGAAATCAGATATATTTTGCAATGTTACACAAGAATGGCACCAGTGACGTCATTAACAAAGCCTGCTACGGGACTTGGGTATACTAATCAGGAACAACTCGCCAAGTGCGCCGAGATGGTTAAGTGCGCCGAGAAGCATGACAATGACTTTATAACAAATCGCCGACGCTAAATAGGTCGCCGTCGATGTGCATCGATGAGCTTCCGATTTAATTTCCAGTTTTGTGTTATTGTTTGTTAGTTTTTGGGGGACAAATTATTATTTTTCATGATAATATAAAGCATAGTGTTATATACAGCCACAGACAAATTATACAATACTTCTAATGTTGAAAACAAATGAATTTATTTTCAAAAATTGAGGGTCGCAACCACTAACTATGCTCCGTTGATGTGCATCGATGAGCTTGCGATTTTATTGCCATTTTTGTCCAATCGCTGTTAGTTTTAGAAGATCGCCGGGCATATAATCATAACAAGCAGAACGCACAATATATTTTCCACTCCATTGCGTAAAAAAACAATACGGGAAAAGCCCGCAGTTTGATGAGGACCAAAAGTACTTGCCAAGTACCGGCCTATTTCCTTTAAGGTGGCGTTTTCCTCGGAATTTTGATTTAGGTCACCTAAGGTCACCCATAAAGGTCAAACTATCAAAATAAATCAAAATCGACCTTAAATGGTGGCCATTGCGAGGCCATATGGTGTACTGTTTGCCCGTAAAAAGTACATAAGGTCGATTTTGGATGATTTTGATAGTTTGACCTTGATGGGTGACCTTGGGTGACCTTAATCGAAATTCCGAGGAAAGCCCCACCTTCATTTGGAGGCGCTCTTTCGAATGGTGTCATTAAAAAAAACGTGATAGCACCGTTTGTCCGTAAAAAGGTAAATAAGGTCGATTTTGATTGATTTTGGTAGTTTGACCTTGATGGTTGACCTTGGGTGACCTAAATCGAAATTCAGAGGAAACCCCCACCTTCATTTTGATGGGCTCTTTCGAATGGTGCCATTTAAAAAAACGTGCAAATCACCGTTTGTCTGTAAAAAGGTACATAAGGTCGATTTTGATTGACTTGGATAGTTTGATCTTTATGGGTGACCTTGAGTGACCTAAATTAAAATTTCGAGGAAAACCCATCTTAATTTCGAGCCGTTCTTTCGAATGGTGCCATTTAAAAAACCGTGCAAAGCACCGTTTGTCCGTAAAAAGGTACAAAAGGCTGATTTTGATTGATTTTGATAGTTTGACCTTGATGGGTGACCTTAGGTGACCTAAATCGAAATTCCGAGGAAAACACCACTTTCATTTGGAGACGCTCTTTCGAATAGTGCCGTTTAAAAAATCGTACAAAGCACCGTTTGTCCGTAAAAGGGTACATAAGGTCGATTTTGATTTATTTTGATAGTTTGACCTTGATGGGTGACCTTGGGTGACGTTAATCGAAATTCCGAGGGAAAATCCACCTTCATTTTGTGCCGCTCTTTCGAATGGTGGCCATTGCGAGGCCTTGCGGTGTACCGTTTGTCCGTAAAAACGTACATAAGGTCGAGTTTGGTTGATTTTGATAGCTTGACCTTAATAGATGACCTTGGGTGACCTAAATCGAAATTCAGAGGACAACCCCACCTGCATTTTGATTCGCTCTTTCGAATGGTGCCATTTAAAAAAAACGTGCAAAGCACCGTTTCTCCGTACAAAGGTACATAAGGTCGATTTGGATTTATTTTGATAGTTTCACCTTGATGGGTGACCTTGGGTGACCTAAATCGAAATTCTGAGGAAAATCCCACCTTTGTTTTGAGCCGCTCTTTCGAATGGTGGCCATTGCAAGGCCGTGCGGTGTACTGTTTGTCCGTAAAAAGGTGCATAATGTCGATTTGGGATGATTTTGATAGTTTGACCTTGATGGGTGACCTTGGGTGACCTAAATCGAAATTCCGAAGAAAACCCCACCTTAATGTTGAGCCGCTCTTTCGAATGGTGGCCATTGCAAGGCCGTGCGGTGTACTGTTTATCCGTAAAAAGGTACATAATGGTACACAACCTTCTTTACTCATTTGACCTTGACATATGACATCGACATTAAAAATAACATCAGATTCGCGCCGCCCTTGCCCTTCACCTTTACTTTGTCTCCACTTGAACAAAATCAGTCCGTCAGCCATTAACAGCTTAATGCATAGGCAACTTGAAGGTGTGTCATTTGTATACTTAAAGTACGCCGTCTGTTTTCAGGGATTGTCCGTGGACAATTGTAAAACAGCAAACCAACAGAGACAGACAGCAAGAGTCGGACCCCGTGCGTCGGAGACCATCTTCAACACCACCGCACTGCCAAACTCGCCAGCCATATCCTCCGTAAATGCAATGTATTCGTTATTCATTGTCTTATTTACATTGGTTTACAATAGTGTACAATAATTTACCGCGGCCGAGTACAAACGCTATCGTCTACCGCCTACCGTGCTGAGGCGCCGGCTGCACAGTGGCGCCACGCCCGGACGCTGCCCGTACTAAAATAGAGCCGACCGGCCGGCGCTGGCCTGCGCCGGCGGCGGCGCGCGCCCTCTCTCGCTGCCCGCCGGAATCACAACAGCAGCGGCGTTTTGATTCTCAGGGCAGACCAGTCGGCCCGCGCGCGCCGGGCCCTGACGAAGAGCGGCCGCAGACCGACGAGACAGAGACAGAGACGGAGACGGAGACGGAGACGGAGGCGGACAGACGGAGGCGGACAGACGGATACAGAAGACGGACAGACGGAGAGAGAGAGCGACGGCGCGCCAGCGGCGGCCTCCACACGAAACCATAGTAACAGACTTTGGTGCACAATATCTAAAATAAACTCTTCCACTGTGTACCTCATGGTGTCATCACAACCAACCGCACGGAGACGCAACAAAACAATAATATGTACAGGTCATTGCACAGAGCCAGAAGCGATTTGTACTTGGAAATGCCAACAGGGGCTGTGTGCACTATCCTGGAGCACGGCTGGCGGCCGGGGGGCTGTGGGGGCTGTGGGGGGTAGACAGGTCCGTGCCGAATAGAGGGGAGCACCCCAGCGGAGCGCGGTGCGGCACAGGGGAACAATCCGAGTCAAAAGGCGGCGCGGAACGGAGGCCCGCAGAGGTAGACCCAGCGGCGGCACCTCCATTGGAGTGGTGGGCGATTTGATAGAGAGCCGGAGGGAGGGTGGCTAGCCACCGGCTGGCCGGCGGCTAGCCTTACAAACAGCCCGCGTACATCTCCGCTACGGACGATACGATTTGCGTGGCAGACATACCGGCTAGAAACCTAAAAACGACCGCGAAACAGAGTATCAGAGTTCACCCCAAAATAAAGCACAGGCGCCAGTTCGCTTATCCAAATCACCTTGCCTGGCAGCGCGGCGGCAGCGGCGCGGCCGGTCTCGGCGGCGGCGGCGCGCCCGGTCCGGCGGCGGCCGGCCCTTCCGCTTACGTATATCAGTGTCCGTCCGTACACGGCACGGGCGGCGCCGGCGGCGGCGGCGGAGGAGCGATCGAGCACTATCACAGGCCGGCGGCGGTTCGCGCGGTGAACGGATGCAGGTGGATGTGTGGCGGTGCGGAGCGGTGCAGTCAGTCGGACATGAGGAGGTCGCGCAGCAGCGAGGGGCCGCCGGCGCCGGCCGCGCCGCCAGGACTCTCTGGCGGCTGCGGCGGCGGCGGCTGCACCGGCCACCGGGTATCGTGACCTGTCAACAGAACGGAGCGTTACAATCTGGCGGGAGACCGACCGCGGGCGCGGACAGACACGCGACAATCAGCCGGCACTGGCAGATGCATTGAGCCGAACAAAAGTCCAGCTCCCTGGTCAACGACTTGCACCTAACAACACACATGACACAGCAAACGGTACACATGGAGCATCGCGGAACGTCAAGGACGCAGGAAGATTCGTATCTGTGGCTGTGCGCTACTAACAAACCTCGTGACATCTTGGCACCTTGAGTCATAGTCAGTGTTGGATTTTTTGTTTCATGACCTGGTCCCGGAGAGTACAAATCCATGGGGAGACTAAAATTGTATTGTTAGGAAAATTAAGATTTTCAATTTTGGAAAATTATTTTATTTGAAAGTAAAAATTCATGATTTATAATCGAAATTAAATCCTTGTGAGGAAAATGAAATTTTATTTTGACTACCATGTCGGTAAGATCAGATGAAAAGAGAGCAAATTTCCAGAGATAAAAAAAAATGAAGAGCAAAATTCTTTGGACCCACGAAGTTCGAAACTGGCCAAACTTGCCCGGCTGTTCATAGTTGTGGTTATACTGACCGGAGAGTGGCACCTCGAGCCCGAGCTCCTCCAGGTCGTCCTGCGTGAGCTGCCGTCCGCCGGGCTGTTGCCGCTGGCCGATGATGCTGCGCCGCAACTCCTGGCGTACGTACACGGAGGAGCCGCCGCCGCCGTTACCGGCCGGGGGGCCCGCCTGAGAGCCTGCGGGTGACGGGGTGGAGTCAGGGACGCGCCCGGATGAGGGCCAGGTGGAGGCGCGCAGCAGAGGTGACTCTGCGACATAGGCGCACGGGACCGACACACCGCTCTGGGGAGGTGCGAGTCTGCTGGGGTAGCAAAACAGCTGCTACGGGGAGAGTAGGTACGTGGACTTCGACGGGGTGAGAGTAGGGAGAACGAAGCGTTCACACCACGTCCGCACTGTGTCTGCGCCACAGGAGGGTCAGGGACATATCCATGATCAGTGCGGTCGGTGTTAGGCACCTATGTGGCGTACTGGGCACTTCTCAGTAGCTAGGAATAAACCCTGATCAGGGGCCACGCGGTCCCACCCAGACGCGGGGAGAAAACAATTGAAAATACACACACATACATAAAGCAATTATATATATTATATTAAGAAAATTCTGATCAATAAGAAATTTTGATCCTTAACAGACATCGAAATCGGCTGAAATGTACCAATAAAGCCAGATTCGTTAACCCCAACAGACTGCTCTTGGGGGACACATTCTGTGACAAGCAAACGTTCGCGACCGCGGACCAACACCGAAAACACAACGGACCAAACAGAAGCGAGTGCGTGCGCAGGAACAACCAATTCACCTTAAACAGTGTCCCAGCCTTTGTATAGAGCCCAGTGCTGTACAGCATCCCACTGGTCAATGCGCATATACAGACAGGCACCAGTAGCAAACCCACTGGTCAATGCGCATATACAGACAGGCACCAGTAGCAAACCCACTGGTCAATGCGCATATACAGACAGGCACCAGTAGCAAACCCACTGGTCAATGCGCATATACAGACAGGCACCAGTAGCAAACCCACTGGTCAATGCGCATATACAGACAGGCACCAGTAGCAAACCCACTGGTCAATGCGCATATACAGACAGGCACCAGTAGCAAAGCATCTGCAAATCTCCACACTCGGGATGGCCTTTGGTGTTTACAGGAGTGCAGACTGCGCAGATATTCCTAGTATTCCTCCAACCCCTCCAACTGATCGAGAAATGCGTTCGAGCCGAGTTCTCCCCACACATACAAACGCCAAATCGAGCCCCAGACAGCGACAGAAGCCTTCATTCACAGCAGAAATCCACAGACTGCTGGCGCGGCCCCGACGGTGTCGCCGCTCCGTGGAGGGTCGGCGAAATAAAACCAGTGTTAGTCAGGGGACATTAAAAAAGCCCCAAGAATCATAAAGACCAGAGCGTGTATTGTCCAGAATTCATAAAGGCCCTGAGTTTAAAAGGTCTCAGGCCAGAGGTTGAAAAGGACAATTGGCCCAAAAATGCCCAGACAGGGAGAATTCATACAGGCCAGAGCTTGTATTGGCCAGAGTTTGCATTGGTCAGAGCTTGAAAGGGCCAGAGCTTGTAGTGGCCAGACGTTGAAAGGGCCAGAGCTCGAATTGGCCAGAGGTTGAAAGGGCCAGAGCTCGAATTGGCCAGAGGTTGAAAGGGCCAGAGCTCGAATTGGCCAGAAGTTGAAAGGGCCAGAGCTCGAATTGGCCAGAGGTTGAAAGGGCCAGAGCTCGAATTGGCCAGACGTTGAAAGAGTCAGAGCTCGAATTGGCCAGAGGTTGAAAGGGCCAGCGCCCCAGCCGTGGTTGGCTGAGGAGGAGTCGGGAAGAGAGCCGGATCGTCCGGTCAGCACTCCGCGCGTGGCAGTGACAGGTCACGGCCGCCTCGCTTTTTTGTTCATTGCCATCGACAGCTCTCGTCTGCAGTACAGTGCGAGTGAACGTGAATCAGCGTTGCAAGAGGTATGGTCGCCGATATGTGCTACAATAATCGGCAATGGTTGCACAACTGGTACAGTGAATGTGTGGTGTTTTGGTCGCTGCGACCGGCTTTATTAGTGTGCTGACGATATGGGCGGACCCGCAGCGGGGGGTAATACAGGGAAGAAGACCGGAGTGACGACTGGTCAGCGAAAAGTGACTGAAGCAAAAAGGTTCGAAAATTCATCGGTTACAGTGTCGGCTGCAAAGCGAGGCAGACGTGACCTTGAGAGGTCCCTGTCGCCGGAGCCGGGGCCGGAGCCGGGGCCGGGGCCGGGGCCGGGGCCGGAGCCGGATCCGGATCGAAGATGATGTCGACAGGGAGCCGTCCGGGAGGCAGCGCGGCGACTCGACAGAGCCGTCCGGGAGGCAGCGCGGCGACTCGACAGAGCCGTCCGGGAGGCAGCGCGGCGACTCGACAGAGCCGTCCGGGAGGCAGCGCGGCGACTCGACAGAGCCGTCCGGGAGGCAGCGCGGCGACTCGACAGAGCCGTCCGGGAGGCAGCGCGGCGACTCGACAGAGCCGTCCGGGAGGCAGCGCGGCGACTCGACAGAGCCGTCCGGGAGGCAGCGCGGCGACTCGACAGAGCCGTCCGGGAGGCAGCGCGGCGACTCGACAGAGCCGTCCGGGAGGCAGCGCGGCGACTCGACAGAGCCGTCCGGGAGGCAGCACGGCGACTCGACAGAGCCGTCCGGGAGGCAGCGCGGCGACTCGACAGAGCCGTCCGGGAGGCAGCGCGGCGACTCGACAGAGCCGTCCGGGAGGCAGCGCGGCGACTCGACAGAGCCGTCCGGGAGGCAGCGCGGCGACTCGACAGAGCCGTCCGGGAGGCAGCACGGCGACTCGACAGAGCCGTCCGGGAGGCAGCACGGCGACTCGACAGAGCCGTCCGGGAGGCAGCACGGCGACTCGACAGAGCCGTCCGGGAGGCAGCGCGGCGACTCGACAGGGAGCCGTCCGGGAGGCAGCGCGGGACTCAATACAAGTCGCAGCGAGCATTTCCAAAGACTGTACCTACTCATAAGCTGTCTTGTGGCCGCTGACTTTTGGTCATACTGGTATTCTTCCAGACTCCTTAGCCACCCACGGCTGGGGCGCTGGACCTATGGCCAATTAGCTCTGGCCAATACAAGCTCTGGCCCTTTCAAGGCTCTGGCCAATACAAGTTCTGGACTTTTCAACCTCTGGCCAATACAAGCTCTGGCCTGTATGAATTATCCCTGTCTGGGCATTGGGTCCTGAGGACTTTTAAACTCGGGCCTTTATGAATCCTGGTCAATACAAGCTCTGGCCTTTATAATCTTGGGGCTTTTCGATACACACCCTGTTAGTCCCCTTCCTCCAGAGAACTCCATGCAGAACAGTCCAGCACCCGAACAGAGTTAGTGCGGACACATAGACAGACAGACAGACAGACAGACAGACAGACAGACAGACAGACAGACAGACAGACAGACAGACAGACATACAGAGACAAGACATACAGAGACAAGACATACAGAGACAAGACATACAGAGACAAGACATACAGAGACAAGACATACAGAGACAAGACATACAGAGACAAGACATACAGAGACAAGACATACAGAGACAAGACATACAGAGACAAGACATACAGAGACAAGACATACAGAGACAAGACATACAGAGACAAGACATACAGAGACAAGACATACAGAGACAAGACATACAGAGACAAGACATACAGAGACAAGACATACAGAGACAAGACATACAGAGACAAGACAGACAGAGACAAGACAGACAGAGACAAGACATACAGAGACAAGACATACAGAGACAAGACATACAGAGACAAGACATACAGAGACAAGACATACAGAGACAAGACATACAGAGACAAGACATACAGAGACAAGACATACAGAGACAAGACAGACAGAGACAGACGGACAGAGACAGACGGACAGAGACAGACGGACAGAGACAGACGGACAGAGACAGACGGACAGAGACAGACGGACAGAGACAGACGGACAGAGACAGACGGACAGAGACAGACGGACAGAGACAGACGGACAGAGACAGACGGACAGAGACAGACGGACAGAGACAGACGGACAGAGACAGACGGACAGAGACAGACGGACAGAGACAGACGGACAGAGACAGACGGACAGAGACAGACGGACAGAGACAGACGGACAGAGACAGACGGACAGAGACAGACGGACAGAGACAGACGGACAGAGACAGACGGACAGAGACAGACGGACAGAGACAGACGGACAGAGACAGACGGACAGAGACAGACGGACAGAGACAGACGGACAGAGACAGACGGACAGAGACAGACGGACAGAGACAGACGGACAGAGACAGACGGACAGAGACAGACGGACAGAGACAGACGGACAGAGACAGACGGACAGAGACAGACGGACAGAGACAGACGGACAGAGACAGACGGACAGAGACAGACGGACAGAGACAGACGGACAGAGACAGACGGACAGAGACAGACGGACAGAGACAGACGGACAGAGACAGACGGACAGAGACAGACGGACAGAGACAGACGGACAGAGACAGACGGACAGAGACAGACGGACAGAGACAGACGGACAGAGACAGACGGACAGAGACAGACGGACAGAGACAGACGGACAGAGACAGACGGACAGAGACAGACGGACAGAGACAGACGGACAGAGACAGACGGACAGAGACAGACGGACAGAGACAGACGGACAGAGACAGACGGACAGAGACAGACGGACATAGACAGACGGACAGAGACAGACGGACAGAGACAGACGGACAGAGACAGACGGACAGAGACAGACGGAGAGAGACAGACGGACAGAGACAGACGGACAGAGACAGACGGACAGAGACAGACGGACAGAGACAGACGGACAGAGACAGACGGACAGAGACAGACGGACAGAGACAGACGGACAGAGACAGACGGACAGAGACAGACGGACAGAGACAGACGGACAGAGACAGACGGACAGAGACAGACGGACAGAGACAGACGGACAGAGACAGACGGACAGAGACAGACGGACAGAGACAGACGGACAGAGACAGACGGACAGAGACAGACGGACAGAGACAGACGGACAGAGACAGACGGACAGAGACAGACGGACAGAGACAGACGGACAGAGACAGACGGACAGAGACAGACGGACAGAGACAGACGGACAGAGACAGACGGACAGAGACAGACGGACAGAGACAGACGGACAGAGACAGACGGACAGAGACAGACGGACAGAGACAGACGGACAGAGACAGACGGACAGAGACAGACGGACAGAGACAGACGGACAGAGACAGACGGACAGAGACATACGGACAGAGACAGACGGACAGAGACAGACTGACAGAGACAGACGGACAGAGACAGACGGACAGAGACAGACGGACAGAGACAGACGGACAGAGACAGACGGACAGAGACAGACGGACAGAGACAGACGGACAGAGACAGACGGACAGAGACAGACGGACAGAGACAGACGGACAGAGACAGACGGACAGAGACAGACGGACAGAGACAGACGGACAGAGACAGACGGACAGAGACAGACGGACAGAGACAGACGGACAGAGACAGACGGACAGAGACAGACGGACAGAGACAGACGGACAGAGACAGACGGACAGAGACAGACGGACAGAGACAGACGGACAGAGACAGACGGACAGAGACAGACGGACAGAGACAGACGGACAGAGACAGACGGACAGAGACAGACGGACAGAGACAGACGGACAGAGACAGACGGACAGAGACAGACGGACAGAGACAGACGGACAGAGACAGACGGACAGAGACAGACGGACAGAGACAGACGGACAGAGACAGACGGACAGAGACAGACGGACAGAGACAGACGGACAGAGACAGACGGACAGAGACAGACGGACAGAGACAGACGGACAGAGACAGAGACAGACAGAGACAGACAGAGACAGACAGAGACAGACAGAGACAGACAGAGACAGACAGAGACAGACAGAGACAGACAGAGACAGACAGAGACAGACAGAGACAGACAGAGACAGACAGAGACAGACAGAGACAGACAGAGACAGACAGAGACAGACAGAGACAGACAGAGACAGACAGAGACAGACAGAGACAGACAGAGACAGACAGAGACAGACAGAGACAGACAGAGACAGACAGAGACAGACAGAGACAGACAGAGACAGACAGAGACAGACAGAGACAGACAGAGACAGACAGAGACAGACAGGCAGATAGGCAGGCAGGCAGGCAGGCAGGCAGGCAGGCAGGCAGGCAGGCAGGCAGGCAGGCAGGCAGGCAGGCAGGCAGGCAGACAGACAGACAGACAGACAGACAGACAGACAGACAGACAGACAGACAGACAGACAGACAGACAGACAGACAGACAGACAGACAGACAGACAGACAGACAGACAGACAGACAGACAGACAGACAGACAGACAGACAGACAGACAGACAGACAGACAGACAGACAGACAGACACAGACAGACAGACAGACAGACAGACAGACAGACAGACAGACAGACAGACAGACAGACAGACAGACAGACAGACAGACAGACAGACAGACAGACAGACAGACAGACAGACAGACAGACAGACAGACAGACAGACAGACAGACAGACAGACAGACAGACAGACAGACAGACAGACAGACAGACAGACAGACAGGCAGACAGGCAGACAGGCAGATAGGCAGATAGATAGGCAGATAGATAGGCAGATAGATAGGCAGATAGGCAGATAGGCAGACAGGCAGACAGACATACAGGCAGGCAGACAGGCAGACAGGCAGACAGACAGACAGACAGACAGGCAGGCAGGCAGGCAGGCAGGCAGGCAGGCAGGCAGGCAGGCAGGCAGGCAGGCAGGCAGGCAGGCAGGCAGGCAGGCAGGCAGGCAGGCAGGCAGGCAGGCAGGCAGGCAGGCAGGCAGGCAGGCAGGCAGGCAGGCAGGCAGGCAGGCAGGCAGGCAGGCAGGCAGGCAGGCAGACAAGCGGTCGGACGGCCCATACACAGGCGTGCCGCCATTCCATGCGGTGCTGCTGCTGCTGCGGGGCGCTGCTACAGTGCTGCGGTGCTGCGGGACGAGGCGCTGCGGTGCGGCTGTGTACAGCGGCGCTGAGCTGCGCCCGGCGGAGACGGACGGACGGACAGACGGACAGACGGCGCCGGCCGGCGTGCGGCGGGAACTTACCGGGCGGGGGTCGGACGCGGTCGTCCACTCCGCCGTACATGTCGAGCTGCGGCGCCGGCGGGGGGTGGCCCGGCAGGCCCGGGTGGGGCGGGTGGGGCGGGTAGGACGCCTGGGAGGAGTAGGACTGGGAGGCCGGCGGCGACATGAGACGCGGCAGCTGTTCGCCGCCGAAGTGACGCACCCCTGCGAGAAGAGGCGGGCGGCGTCACCGCGCGCTCGCTCTCTCCCTCTCTCCATCCACCGGGACACTCCGGGGAAGGATACGTCCAGCACCGTAGTATTAAGACGGGGCGGCGGCATTCGCGGTCAACGAGCGACTATCGATAGAGCGATCCGACAGACGGCAGGCAAAGTGGCGACCTTGCAGTCAGCGGATCACGCGGCGGGCAGTCATCGCTAGCAGAGAGACAGACAGAGGAAAGAAAGAGCGAGAGAAGGGCGCCACGCGCTCGCAGTTGACAGAACGGCGAGAAAGACAGAAGGAAGGAGAGATGTCGATTCAGCATTCTGAGCTACTAAGTAAGGGTATACCGGGTCAAGGTACGGCTCGTAAGCCTGCGAGCAGAGGTGGCACTCACCAGCCATGCCCGCCGAGCCGGCAGGTGGCGCAGAGGTCTGCCGGTGCAGCCGGTGCTGCTGCTGCTGCTGCTGCGCCTGCTGCTGCTGCTGCTGAAACAGCTGCTGCTGCGGCGACGGCGGGAACTGCTGCTGCGAGCGCTGCATCGGCGTGTTGCGCTGCGGCAGCTGGTAGCTCTGGCCACGGATGCCAAACGTTCCCTGTGGACGGGGCGCCCCTCACCGTTAGCGCTGGGGTCGCGCTCAGACAATGACAGATCCTCCACGCGATCGGGCGGCACGATTTCCCGAGCCGACCGCTGATATAGCGAGATTGGATCAATCGATGTCGCTGTCAAGACCAGGGTAATAGAACAACGGGTAGAACAGTAAGGAATGTAACGCCCAAATGAATTAGAAAAGCTATAATTTGTATCGTAATTGTTTTGCCTATTATAAATTAAAGGTATTGTTTGCTATCAATAACTTGTATTTCCATAGATTATATCTTTATTTATTGAATTAAACTACAGCAAATATACGAAGTAGTAGTCGAAGTAGTGTATATTTCAGTACATGTAGTAGCATTTGAAAGCGGTTATGTTAAATTATACTACGAAGTAGTAGTCGAAGTAGTGTATATTTCAGTACCTGTAGTAGCATTTGGAAGCGGCCAGCGGTCGTTCCGACATTTTGTAACCCCCAAGCCCATTTAACCCCTTTACGCCCGTAATATCGAAAAATGGTCAATATAAACGTTGTAGAACGTTGTAGCTAAGGCTTGGAGCTATCTGTTCCAGAATCGGATTTAAAATGTGCCATAGGTTACGAGCCAGCCTCGTCTGAAAATCATCTATTTAACATGGGAACTCTTATCGTGTAGTAGGTTTGTAACGCCCAAACGCCCGAGTACTGCCGATTGTTACTGGTGGGGGCTGGTCAAGGCAGTCGCGGCAAGAGAAACATCTAATGACGGCTTTTGAGAGCTAATTGTTAACAAGTAGAAAAACGCACCACAGACCACCTGCCAGCCTCACAAACAAATGCACTTTCAGACAAGGCCCATCGTTAATCCGCCATTGGCTGGGGGGGGGGGGGGGGTCGTCGCCCCCCCCCCCCCCCCCCTGACGAACTTTCCCAATAGCTCAAGAACTAATAATAGCGCTATCGACGTGGAACTTCAGGTACCTTCTCCTACATCAATTATACATCTTGTGCAAAAATAAAGAAATTTCGACGATTTATCTCTGGAAATTTAGCGACTTTAGTGACGTCACTAAACACGAGTTTGACACAAAAATCAGCTAAACTTTAAGCAGGCCTTACAAATGCCATATTTGAAGAAAAAAAATGCAATAGAAAAACTCCAAAACAGCAAATGACAAGGGCTACAAAATGGCTATCTCGGATTTTGAATAATAATTGTGTTTTTTGACCCCTAAAAATAAAATAAACAACTTTTTAAATGCCCTCAAAATCAACATTTGCAAACATTAAAAAAAAAACGGAAGATATGTTGAAGAACCAAATGTGGACAATACCCAAACAAAATGTAAAAGCAATATCTTTATTTTTGACTGACTTGTCGCTCCCTAAGTATAAGTAACTCATGACGTCATATTTTGGCATTGCGTTTTGGGGCTTTTAATGACCAGATACAAACAAATAAATGCCAGCACTGTATTTCTGAGGGGAAAAAAACTGGTCTAGACACATGCCTTTTCTATTTCGATTTATAAATTTCACATTTTGACCACATAGACCTGACCATGACCTTATATGGTGTCAGGTTGTGAAAATGACTGCTACTATCGAATTATACGTGTAAAATAACCCATACATGTGTCGCGTGGCTTTCGTAGACCTGTGACCTTTTGTGACCTGACCTTGACCTTCGCTTACAATTTCACTTATGCGGGATATGTATTATACCTTTGAGAGCACGTTGTGCAATGATAGTCGCAATCAAGGCTTTGGATGGGAAGTATGGCCCACAAACTCAAATATCTCAATTTTTCCCTTTGCCCTAACCGTGACCTGACATGTAACCCGACATGTGACCTTATTTTGACAAATTCGTGTATGCTTTGGGTGCGTTTCATTGAGAGCTTTCGATTGCCGCCTTGCGCGTCTCGCTGCAGTTATTGGTTCGGAAGATAACCAGGGGGTGGGGCGAAAAACGCCCCCCCCCCCCCGCCAATGGCGTTCGACTGAGACCCCAGCCAATGCCGGGTTAAACTTCCCATTGCACCAGTCTGCAAAGGAGCCGATATTGGTAAGAGTTGCTGCCTTTCTGCATAAGCTGACGAACTGTCCTTCAATGCCAGAAAGTTACGCCGTATTCTGCAGCAGGGACTGTCCAACTGAGCCAACTTACTCTCGAACATGGATCAGCTGTCGATCAGAGTTCACGTTAACTTGTCTCATCAGATTACATGTGACCGCACGATAGCAATCACCATAATATTCCCTGAGCTCTTCGCATTGCACGATAACCATCCAAGCTCTCAGACGATCGGCCCTACAATAAAGCGGACAGGAACACCTCTGCACTGATTCCCTGCCTGGCGTGCGTTCCAACTCACCGACAGCTGGGCATTCAGCTCGGGGTTCTGCTGCTGTAGCTTGCCTGCCGCCGCCGCCACGGCCGCCGCCCGCGCCTGCGCGCCGCCCGGGGTGCCCGGCGGCGGACCGCCCGGCGACAGCTGTGCCGCGAACGGTGACGGCCCGCCGCCGGGCTGCGGCGCGGCGGCGGGGGCGGGGGCGGCGCGCGGCGATACCTGGCCGCCGGCGCCGTAGCCGGGGAAGCCGGCCTGGCCGCCCAGGCTGGGACTGTGCGGCGAGGGGCACGGCTGATGGCCCGGGGAGGGCATCTGGCCCAGTGGAGACATGCCCACCGCCGAGCTGTAGTTGGGCGACGCCTGAGACTCCTGGCCGCCGCCCGTCAGACGTTGCTGTGGGCGACAGGGTCGACAGGTCAGTGGCGGGCCGACACGGGCCGACACAGGGCCGACACAGGGCCGACACAGGGCCGACACAGGGCCGACACAGGGCCGACACAGGGCCGACACAGGGCCGACAGGTCAGTGGCGGGCCGACACGGGACCGAGACGTCAGTGGCGGGCCGACACAGGACCGAGACGTCAGCGGCGGGCCGACACAGGGCCGACACGGGGCCGAGACGTCAGTGGCGGGCCGACACAGGGCCGACACGGGGCCGAGACGTCAGTGGCGGGCCGACACGGGGCCGACACGGGGCCGAGACGTCAGCGGCGGGCCGACACGGGGCCGACACGGGGCAGAGACGTCAGTGGCGGGTGACTGGTCAGTGGACACGTTCAGAGCACAGTCGCAACACCGACAGTCACCTGGGCCTCAGAGTGAGGCGAGCCAGGCACGCAGTGTGCCGCGCTAATGAACATGCTAACATGCTTTCATTACCAGAACCAGCGCCTGCGAACTTCTTCACTGCATAATGCGCATATGTTATCTTTATCTTTCTCCATGTTATCAAATCCATTAATGTCTAAATGCACCACCCACCACAAGCAAAATGAACAAACTGCACTGTCAAAAGTTCCAGCAAAATAGAAACATCTCAACAACTGGCACCACCGATGCATACAGCGCCGCTGACACCACCAATGGATACAGTAGAGAACAGAACGGGCATAAGAAATGGCGAACAGGTGAGAGCGAGACCGACCTGGAGACCTACTTGAAGGGAGACGTTGGGCGGGGTGGCGTTGAGGATGTTGTCAATGTTCTGGTAGTTGACGTTCATGTCTCCGCGGCTGGCATTGTTCACCAGAAGCCGCTGCTGCTGCTGCTGCTCCAGCAGCCGGTTCCGCTGCACCATCGCCTGGTGGCTGGTCATGCGGGGCTGGTTCGAGACTGGGGACGCGCGGGAGGCGAGGGGACGCACGGTCAGACGGCGGGGCGGGGCGGGGCTCGAGACTGGGGACGCGCGGGAGGCGAGGGGACGCACGGTCAGACTGTGGGGCAGGGCGGGGCGGGGCACACACAGCCCGGACGGCCAGTGACGACCCGCAGCAGAATAGATCGTAACCGGACGCAGACACATAGTTCACACCCATCGCACCTCAAATCGACCTGCAAAACATTCGGTCCCGAAACCTGTGTGAAACCTGCCATATGGTGTTTTTTTGCTGTGAATTAACTTGGTGTTGCGTGCGCGGCGTTGCGCGGCCGGCGCGGCTGTCGCGGCCATACCTGGGTAGTGGGACATGTGCGAGCGGACCATGTTGATCTGAGATGTGAGGCCGCCGCGGGGCCGCGGCTGCTGGTAGGGCGGCGGGAAGCCGGCTGCCGAGCTCGGCACGACGCTCGGCTGCTGGCACAGACACACACACACACACACGGACGCCATGGCTCGGTTAGTACCGAGCATGGAACCAGCACAGAATCAGCAGACATCAGAACACGGTGAGGTTAACTATCTTTAACCAGACATGATAACGCAACAAGTTTAACTATTTGTAACTGTTCAGTCTGACTGGAATTCACTCTAACGAAGGTTGAGCTGCTGACATGATTCGTTCCTGGCAGCTGAGGCAGCGGACATCCGAACAACCCCTTGCAGAAAGAAACATGAGCAGAGCATGAGCGGAGCGGAGCGAAAAGAGAAAGAAACGTGATCTAGACTGTGCGTCCTGTGTCAACCAATTAAGGCTGGCGCCGAAATGAACCACCCGCTAACGAGGATAACACCAACAGATGAACTATGTAAAGGTTACATGTATAAGTCTGGGCAGGCTGAGGGCCAGATTAGGATATGTACCGACTCTGACAGGACAGAGCGGAGACACACGGCAGCTTGGCATGTAACCTACATAATCGAACACATCCCTGATGATGATGATGATGATGATGATGATGATGATGATGATGATGATGATGATGATGATGATGATGATGATGATGATGATGATGATGATGATGATGATGATGATGATGATGATGATGATGATGATGATGATGATGATGATGATGATGATGATGATGATGATGATGATGATGATGATGATGATGATGATGATGATGATGATGATGATGATGATGATGATGATGATGATGATGATGATGATGATTAGGGCTTTAGGGTGCCTCAACTAATAAGTTATATGGCGCCCAGGAACACATCATCCCGGAAGGAACAGGAGAGGCTTACGCGCAGCGCGACCGGGCTCGAGGGGCCGGCGTGCTGGGTCAGCCGGCGTCAGGAGGAGTGTTCCAGCAGCTCCAGCTCGCGTAAAACGAGCTCAAAGCTGGGCAGCCGGCCACCAGTCGGCACGAGGTCGGGCAGATGTGAGGCAGAGGGTCCGGAGACGGGCAGATGTGAGGCAGAGGGTCCGGAGCCGGGCAGATGTGAGGAAGAGGGTCCGGAGCCGGGCAGATGTGAGGCAGAGGGTCCGGAGACGGGCAGATGTGAGGAAGAGGGTCCGGAGACGGGCAGATGTGAGGCAGAGGGTCCGGAGCCAGGCAGATGGGCAGAAGGCAGTGTCGAGCCAGGCAGACGTGAGGTAGAGGGTCCAAAGCCGGGCAGACGGCCGGCAGAGGGTCCGCGGACAAACACACGGGCAGAACGCGGCGCGGAGCCGGGCAGGCGGATAGGAGCGGAGAATCGGACCGTGGCGCCGACCACAGGATGCTGCTGGAGATCCGAACAGACGAGGATTGTGTTCAGAGCGGGAAAATGGACATGAAACATGACATAAAAGGTCAATGTGTGGGTAGTGAACAAGGCAGGTCAAGTCACGGCTAGGGAACAAGACAGGTCAGGGCACAGGTAGGTAGGGAACAAAGCAGACCAGATAACGGGTAGGGAACAAGGCAGACCAGATCACGGGTAGGGAACCAGGCAGACCAGATCACGGGTAGGGAACAAGGCAGACCAGATCACGGGAGGGAACAAGGCAGACCAAATCACGGGTAGGGAACAAGGTAGACCAGATCACGGGAGGGAACAAGGCAGACCAGATCACGGGTAGGGAACAAGGCAGACCAGATCACGGGTAGGGGACAAGGCAGACCAGATCAAGGGTAGGGGACAAGGCAGACCAGACCGGATTATATGGTGGCACGAACCGAATCGGTCTGCTCCGCGCCACTCGTCGGTAGTCTCTGAGTGAGGCAGAGTGACTACAGGAGACTAAGCCCGAACAGGGCGCTAACGGGACTACAGGAGACTAAGGCCGAACAGGGCGCAGACGGGACTACAGGAGACTAAGGCCGAACAGGGCGCAGACGGGACTACAGGAGACTAAGGACGGACAGGGCGCAGACGGGACTACAGGAGACTAAGGCCGAACAGGGCGCAGACGGGACTACAGGAGACTAAGGCCGAACAGGGCGCAGACGGGACTACAGGAGACTAAGGCCGAACAGGGTGCAGACGGGACTACAGGAGACTAAGGCCGAACAGGGCGCAGACGGGACTACAGGAGACTAAGACCGAACAGGGCGCAGACGGGACTACAGGAGACTAAGGACGAACAGGGCGCAGACGGGACTACAGGAGACTAAGGACGAACAGGGTGCAGACGGGACTACAGGAGACTAAGGACGAACAGGGCACAGACGGGGACTACAGGCAACTCAGGACAAACAGGCAGAGTGACTACACAGGCAACTGAGGACGAACAGGGCACAGACGGGACTACAGGCAACTCAGGACAAACAGGCAGAGTGACTACAGGCAACTGAGGACGAACAGGGCACAGACGGACTACAGGCAACTCAGGGCAAACAGGCAGAGTGACTACAGGCAACTGAGGACGAACAGGGCACAGACGGGACTACAGGAGACTAAGGACGAACAGGGGCGCAGACGGGATTACAGGAGACTAAGAACGAACAGGGCGCAGACGGGACTACAGGCAACTGAGGACGAACAAGGCACAGACGGGACTACAGGCAACTGAGGACGAACAGGGGCACATACGGGACTACAGGCAACTCAGGACAAACAGGCAGAGTGACTACAGGCAACTGAGGACGAACAGGGCACAGATGGGACTACAGGAGACTAAGGACGAACAGGGCGCAGACGGGATTACAGGAGACTAAGAACGAACAGGGCGCAGACGGGACTACAGGCAACTGAGGACGAACAGGGCGCAGACGGGACTACAGGCAACTGAGGACGAACAGGGCGCAGACGGGACTACAGGCTGAAGGACTATAGCATGGCATAACTCCTCACCTGACGGTCCAGTCCAGCACACAGCGACTGACTGACTGGGGGGGGGGGGGGGGGGGGGGGGTCGGGCAGTAGGGGAGCGGGGTGGAACAAGGACCCAGGACCCAGGCCCAGGACCAGGACCAGGACCAGGACCGGGACCGGACCGGGACCGGGACCGGGACCGGGACCGGGACCGGGACCGGGACCGGGACCGGGACCAGGACAACGAACCAGGACCAGGACCAGGACCAGGACCAGGACCAGGACCAGGACCAGGACCAGGACCAGGACCAGGACCAGGACAAGGACCAGGACCAGTAACAGGACAAAGACCAGTACCAGGACCATGACCGGGACCAGGACCAGAACCAGGACCGGGACCAGGACCAGGACCAGGACCAGGAACAGGACCAGGACCAGGACCAGGACAACGAACCAGGACCAGGACCAGGACCAGGACCAGGACCGGGACTAGGACTAGGACCAGGACCAGGACCAGGACCAGGACAAGGACCAGGACCAGGACCGGACCAGGACCGGGACCAGGACCAGGACCAGGACCGGGACCGGGACCGGGACCGGGACCGGGACCAGGACCAGGACAACGAATCAGGACCAGGACCAGGACCAGGACTAGGACTAGGACCAGTACCAGGACCAGTACCAGGACCAGGACCAGGACTAGGACCAGGACAACGAACCAGGACCAGAACCAGGACAAGGATCAGGATATGAACCAGGACCCACCCCCATCCCTAGACGGTCATTAACAAGACCGACCCGGCTCGCTTGCTCACCTGCGAGGTGAAGGGTGGCCGCTGGATAGTCGACTCGGCCTGCATCAGTGAGCGCTGGATCTCACTGATGGCGATCCTCTCGTTGACGAAGTTGTTGGTGCTCGCCTCCGGCAGCCGGCCGCTGCCGTTGGGTTGCCCTGAAGGTCGATACGCTACACTCAGGAACAGAGGCCACCGAAAGCATAGGCGTACACTTTGCCCAAAACTAACTTTTGACTTCTCTTTCCATATAAACATATTGCAGCATACGATGATGATGATGACGGCTGGTGTTTTAAGGCGCTCCGACAGCAAGGGCCGGCATGTCGCGCCCAAAATTGTAACCTACATTTACACTTCCCCTATAACGTAAAATGCGCATGACATTTCGATTTAAGCTACACAGAAAGCAAAACAATCACTACAAGTAATAACTTAATCGTCTCGAAACCTCCCCACTATGAAGCGAATTTCGCCTTGCTCCTCCGCCCTCAGCATCCCACCCGACCAGATTTCCCTGCTGAAGCTTGCCTCTCCCTTTCCGCGCCACCACTCTGATGATATGGGTTTAGGGGCGCCTCCAATGCCTAGGTTATAAGGCGGTCAGGCGCCACCACCCTGATGATGTGGGTTTAGGGGCGCCACCACTCTGATGATGTGGGTTTAGGGGCGCCACC
>JAXIVJ010012640.1:27500-39738 GCA_036785665.1 Chirona hameri
ACACACACACACACACACACACACACACACACACACACACACACACACACACACACACACACACACACACACACATCTTAACAAACGCCGTCACATATCCCATCACACACCGTCACACACACACCGTCACACACACCGTCACACACACCGTCACACACACACCGTCACACACACACCGTCACACACGCCGTCACACACACCGTCACACACACACACAGTCACACACACCGTCACACACACGCACGCAGACTAACATTATACATAAACATCTCCCACGGACATCACATACATTTAACAGATATTCCTACATTGCCACCTACAAGGTATTCCTAAATGTCATGCTCATGGTGATGTAAAAGAGAATGGATAGTTTGGTTTTAAACAGGTGTTTCTTCAATTGTTTTCAAGGAAACCGCAGTGCATCAGCGAGGCCGCCCGCAGCGAGTAGGGCACAATTACAGAAATGTCGAATCCATGAAAGCAATGATTAGGCAACCATGCTGCCTACCCATACAGCTCAATGACCCCTCCTCCCCCCCCCCCCGAGTCCCGCACAGGCAAACTGCCGCAATTGGAAAACTGCCGACAGTTAGCCGGTATACTTTTGACCAACATCAAACTGCAACTGCCAGCCCCGGCAAGGAAAACAGCTCCTGAATCCGTGAATCAATCACCACCAGGACCGGTCAGTGGAACACGCCGCACGGCTGGGCATTGTCCTCTGATAGTGCGCATTTCAGTGAATTACGCGCCAGTGGCGGCACCACACCCCTTACAGAGGGGGGGGGGGGGGGCGGTCCGTCGTATGTGTGACGTCACAGGGAGACTGTTCACAAATCAAAACCGGCCGAACTACGCGCCTATCAAACACACCAGAGTGGCAGAACGAAAGTCTATCCAATACAAACAAATTCAAGCTTAGAGTAGACAAGAGTTGTTTCAAATCAGTCTGCCCTCAAATTAAACACGTCGATTTCAATTAAACCATACGCCAGTAAGTTACACACAACAAATTCAGAAGCCGGTAATTTCGTCGATCTGCCGGCATGGGACCGACTCTGATGACGTCACGTGCCGAGTTGGCGGCGGTGGCGGTGGCGGCGGTGGCGGTGGCACGAAGCCGGCGATGGCAGCGATCCCTCACAGCTCTCCAGTAATTACCGGTGGCGAGGCGACAGCCGGGTTCACGCCGAACGTCACGGCCCTGCCGGCGATCGAGCTCCTACCACCGCTGCCACCACCGTCGCCGCCATAACCGGCATCGCCACTGCCACCACCGCCACCACCGCCACCACCGCCGCCGCCGCCGCCGCCGCCGCCGCCGCTGCGCTCTTTGTTTACCAGCTGGCCAGCCCGGTATAAACGTCGTGTACACGGCCCGCGGCGTCCGGCGGTGTCCGCCGGCGTCCGGCGGTGGCGGTCCGTTTTGACGAGATGATGCGGGGCGGGATGAGCTGGGTTCGTTCGGGGCACTGTGTAGGGTACGTGGAGCTAGGTTTGAGCTGGGTTCGTTCGGGGCACTATGTAGGGTACGTGGAGCTAGGTTTGAGCTGGGTTCGTTCGGGGCACTGTGTAGGGTACGTGGAGCTAGGTTTGAGCTGGGTTCGTTCGGGGCACTATGTAGGGTACGTGGAGCTAGGTTTGAGCTGGGTTCGTTCGGGGCACTATGTAGGGTACGTGGAGCTAGGTTTGAGCTGGGTTCGTTCGGGGCACTATGTAGGGTACGTGGAGCTAGGTTTGAGCTGGGTTCGTTCGGGGCACTATGTAGGGTACGTGGAGCTAGGTTTGAGCTGGGTTCGTTCGGGGCACTATGTAGGGTACGTGGAGCTAGGTTTGAGCTGGGTTCGTTCGGGGCACTATGTAGGGTACGTGGAGCTAGGTTTGAGCTGGGTTCGTTCGGGCACTATGTAGGGTACGTGGAGCTAGGTTTGAGCTGGGTTCGTTCGGGGCACTATGTAGGGTACGTGGAGCTAGGTTTGAGCTGGGTTCGTTCGGGGCACTATGTAGGGTACGTGGAGCTAGGTTTGAGCTGGGTTCGTTCGGGGCACTATGTAGGGTACGTGGAGCTAGGTTTGAGCTGGGTTCGTTCGGGGCACTATGTAGGGTACGTGGAGCTAGGTTTGAGCTGGGTTCGTTCGGGGCACTATGTAGGGTACGTGGAGCTAGGTTTGAGCTGGGTTCGTTCGGGGCACTATGTAGGGTACGTGGAGCTAGGTTTGAGCTGGGTTCGTTCGGGGCACTATGTAGGGTACGTGGAGCTAGGTTTGAGCTGGGTTCGTTCGGGGCACTATGTAGGGTACGTGGAGCTAGGTTTGAGCTGGGTTCGTTCGGGGCACTGTGTAGGGTACGTGGAGCTAGGTTTGAGCTGGGTTCGTTCGGGGCACTATGTAGGGTACGTGGAGCTAGGTTTGAGCTGGGTTCGTTCGGGGCACTATGTAGGGTACGTGGAGCTAGGTTTGAGCTGGGTTCGTTCGGGGCACTATGTAGGGTACGTGGAGCTAGGTTTGAGCTGGGTTCGTTCGGGGCACTATGTAGGGTACGTGGAGCTAGGTTTGAGCTGGGTTCGTTCGGGGCACTATGTAGGGTACGTGGAGCTAGGTTTGAGCTGGGTTCGTTCGGGGCACTGTGTAGGGTACGTGGAGCTAGGTTTGAGCTGGGTTCGTTCGGGGCACTATGTAGGGTACGTGGAGCTAGGTTTGAGCTGGGTTCGTTCGGGGCACTATGTAGGGTACGTGGAGCTAGGTTTGAGCTGGGTTCGTTCGGGGCACTATGTAGGGTACGTGGAGCTAGGTTTGAGCTGGGTTCGTTCGGGGCACTATG
Source organism: Chirona hameri (assembly GCA_036785665.1). Taxonomy (NCBI): domain Eukaryota; kingdom Metazoa; phylum Arthropoda; class Thecostraca; order Balanomorpha; family Balanidae; genus Chirona; species Chirona hameri. The sequence goes on from JAXIVJ010012640.1 coordinate 30,321, forward strand.
TAGGGTACGTGGAGCTAGGTTTGAGCTGGGTTCGTTCGGGGCACTATGTAGGGTACGTGGAGCTAGGTTTGAGCTGGGTTCGTTCGGGGCACTATGTAGGGTACGTGGAGCTAGGTTTGAGCTGGGTTCGTTCGGGGCACTATGTAGGGTACGTGGAGCTAGGTTTGAGCTGGGTTCGTTCGGGGCACTATGTAGGGTACGTGGAGCTAGGTTTGAGCTGGGTTCGTTCGGGGCACTGTGTAGGGTACGTGGGGCTAGGTTTGAGCTGGGTTCGTTCGGGGCACTATGTAGGGTACGTGGAGCTAGGTTTGAGCTGGGTTCGTTCGGGGCACTATGTAGGGTACGTGGAGCTAGGTTGAGCTGGGTTCGTTCGGGGCACTATGTAGGGTACGTGGAGCTAGGTTTGAGCTGGGTTCGTTCGGGGTACTATGTAGGGTACGTGGAGCTAGGTTTGAGCTGGGTTCGTTCGGGGCACTATGTAGGGTACGTGGAGCTAGGTTTGAGCTGGGTTCGTTCGGGGCACTATGTAGGGTACGTGGAGCTAGGTTTGAGCTGGGTTCGTTCGGGGCACTATGTAGGGTACGTGGGGCGCAGGAATGATACTCATGGGAACACGCACCGCAGCCAACGCGGTCGGTGAGTGGGTGAGTGGGTGAGTGGGGGTGGGGGGGGGGGGGGGGGGTACTGTTCGGCGGTCACCACAGCGTCTATGGAGGAGCATTCTAGTAAGGTAGTGAGTTTTGTAAGTGAGTGTCATTAGATTGTAGTCTGGGATGGAGACATTTGCTCCACTAGCGCACTTACCAGCTGCGGCCGCCATGGCCACCTGCTGCTGCTGCGACGGCGGCGGCTGACGCTGCTGCTGCTGCTGCTGCGGCTGGGACGGAGGCGGCTGCTGCTGTGGCTGCTGAGGCTGCTGCGGCCGTCCCGACCCCAGCAGCAGCATGGCGTCAGCTCCCTCGGCCAGCGGGGTGAGCGGACCGCCCGGACTGGGGCCGTGGCCGCGCGCCCGCCCACTCTGGTCCTTCAGCTTACTGCGCAGCTCGTCCGGCCGCGGCAACTTGTCCTGAGGCAGGTCTGACGGCCGGACCTGCAGCGGAACAACGTCAGGTCAGGGCAGGTCACATGGCGGGGCCGATCAGGCTAGGTCACACGGCGAGTTATGTCAGGTCAGGTCAGCTAACAGGTCGACGGACCAACCTACAGGGTGATCGCGAATCAATGACCCAAAAATAAACAAGTCACGTGCAAAATAAAAATAATATTTTATTTTTCATAAGCATCTGCTGAAATCCATTGTAGACAATTTGACATCTAAATCACTAATTTTCTAGCCGTACGTCTGTCTGTCTGTCTGTCTGTCTGTCTGTCTGTCTGTCTGTCTGTCTGTCTGTCTGTCTGTCTGTCTGTCTGTCTGTCTGTCTGTCTGTCTGTCTGTCTGTCTGTCTGTCTGTCTGTCTGTCTGTCTGCATGTCTGGCTGTGTGTGTCTGTCTGTGTGTATGTGTCCTCATCTATTTAGCCACACGCACACCACAGGCGGCAGCACCGATGACGGTGAAATTTGCACACACGGCAGCTTCAAGCTTTGTGACGATCCACGGTAAAAAAAAAATCCAAGTCGCTCCGATGCCGGTGTCGGTCACAGCACGCGCCAGAATGTTTTTCTTCTCTCGCAATGATAAATCCAATCCAAATAGCCGGCGCTTGAAAAAGCTTTTAGTATTAGCTCGATGCTATGGTTCTAGGGACCTCAGCCGGACGGGGCCACTAAATAAACCAGTAAAGCGCCGTAGTCGGCGTTGAACGAGCGAGCGCGAACGAAATGTATGGTGAATTTTAACCCAATGGGGCAAGAAGTTTCTGAGATACAAAAAAGGTGAGCACGTGCACACGTGCAGAGGCACCCCACCCCTAACTTGTGGGAAAGTAGAGGTTGAGGAGTCCCTAACCACACACCAAATTCGAACACAATCGGCTCAAACCGTTCCTGAGATATAGAATAGGGGTGTGCAGGTGCGCACGTGCAGGCACCCCACCCCTGACTTGTGGAAAGGCAACGGCTGAGAGGTCCCTAACCACACACCAAATTTAAACACAATCGGCTCAGCCGTTCCTGAGATATATAATAGGGGTGTGCACGTGCGCACGTGCAGAGGCATCCCACCCCTGACTTGTGGAAAATTGGCGGCTGAGGGGTCCCTAACCACACACCAAATTTGCACACAATCGGCTCAGCCGTTGCAGAGTTGTTGCGAGAAAACACTTTTCAACACCCCTAACGCGGCACGCGCTATGCGCAGTGGTAGTCACTCACATGAGTCGGCACTGACATCTAACAGGGTAGGTTGGATGGGGCTGCTCAGCAAAGAAACCCGTTTGTCAATCGGACGTGCGGTTGCAGAGATATGAGCTTCTCAAAAGCGTTGCCACGGGTCGGGTCGGGTCGGGTCGGGTCGGGTCTCGGGTCGGGTCGGGTCGGGTCGGGTCGGGTCGGGTCGGGTCGGGTCGGGTCGGGTCGGGTCGGGTCGGGTCGGGCCGGGCCGGGTCGCTCATAATCAGATTTTGCCCATACACCACGGAAGAACGAGCGAGCGAGCTCGTAATAAAACGCTGCAATACCTGTTTTGGTCGGCGTAATTCGGGTCGGCAAAGCTTGCCACCAAATATCATTTTATCAGTAAAACGCCTTTTTGGAGCAAGGACCGAGCGGGCGAGGTGTGGCAAAGGCATTTTACTGACCTATGAAATTGTTAATGATCTCCTTTCTCGCATCCGCTAAAAGGGAGTACGTCCTGAGCGCTGCATGCTTCAGCGTATACATTAATGCTTAGATTAATGCCATTTTGTATCAAGAATGATTTTTGTTCATTTCGACGTTTGTGTGTGCCACGCGCTGTGGTACTACCCCTATCAGAACGCACCATACCAAAATCAAAATTGATTTGATGGTCCTATCCAATGGTGAAAACCCGATCTCAATCGGAGCAGTGGTTCCAAAGTTATTAGCTTCCGAAAAGCGTCTGCATGGCCGGGTCGGATCGGGCCGGTTCGGGCCGGGCCAAATGTAAATTTGTTTAGTAAGTTGATGAGAAACCTCACGGGCGCTTCGCGCCCGCTCGGTAATTATATGTATTCTCGAAGAACATGCTGCGCTTGAAACGCCCTCCCGTTTGACGGATCACAGGTAGTTAAATGCAATTTTCCAACGATTCAGTGTAACCCCAAATAAGTTAACAGCACCACCAACGACAACGGCGTCGCTTCTTCGCGCAGCGAAGCAAGCAGGGACCGCTTGTCTATTCACTAATTGTCTAGCCGTACGTCTGTCTGTCTGTCTGTCTGTCTGTCTGTCTGTCTGTCTGTGTGTGTATCTGTCCTCATCTATTTATCCGCGCGCACAGCACAGACGGCAGCACCGATGACGGTGAAGTTTGCACACACGACAGCTTCAAGCTTTGTGGCGATCCATGGCAAAAAATCAAGTCGCTCCGATGCCGGTGTCGGTCACAGCACGCACCAGCAGGGGTATGGGTATGTTTTCCTTCTCTCGCAATGATAAATCCAATCCAAATAGCCGGCGCTTGGAAAAGCTTTTAGCATTAGCTCGATACTATTGGTTCTAGTCAGCCCCCGCCAAATGTTTGACATTCCTAAGTGATGACGTCACTAAAGTCATGGTCCGTGGCCTTCAACACACGAGCCAACGGGGAAATCGGTGTTTTGGGGATGGCCCCATGAAGATCCTACTGGGAAAATGTTGGCTTGCCTTGCCTTTATGGATTGGTAGAGATGTGCTAATTCCAAAACCAGGTCAGTTTGGTCATATAGTCCCAGTCATAAAGTCTTGGTCATACAGCCTTAGTACAGTCATACAGCTTCAGAATCAGTGACGTATGATCTGCCTAACCTTTTGTTATAGAAACCTTGGTTCTAGTGACCTCGGCTGAGCGGGTCCGCTAAATAAATACAACGCTGTAATACAACGCTGTTTTGTTTTGGTCCTGTTTTGTTGTCAACCTGTTTTGGTCGGAGTAATTCAGGTCGGCAAAGCTTGCCACCAAATATCATATTATTATATATATTCTCGAAGAACATGCTGCGCTTGAAAACGCACTCCCGGTTGACGGATCACAGGTTGATAAATGCAATTTTCCAACGATTCAGTGTAACCCCAAATAAGTAACAGCATAATAACAGCACCACCGACGCCAGCGGCGTCGCCTCTTCGCGCAGCGAAGCAAGCGGGGACCGCTTGCTTTGTCTTACCATTTTTAACACGTAGGTGAACTTCTCTTGTCACAATGAGCAATTCTCTTCAAGGAGCCCTGATGGCTCAACAGCACGTTTACCATGGGACAGGCCAGTTGGAAGTCGGGGGGGGGGGGGGGGGGGGGAATTTCGGCAACAGTTGCATCCACACTCTTCTCACTAGGCTGTGTTCTTTGCGTGATGATTGTTGAGGATCCCCGAGAACTGTGTACGGAGCCTCAGGCTATGGAGCTGCTTTTGACGTCACAGTGACGATTACTGTGTGGCTTGGTGTGACCACGGAGCACGACATGTGTCATTGAGACGCCAGCAGCAGCTCCATAGCCTGAGGCTCCATACACAGTGCTCGGGGATCCTCACGCTAACAACACGGCCCTGTTCTAGGCTGATGGTCGGCACAGGAGACGGAGCTAAGGCTTCCTTTTAGGATATTTCTGCAGGATCCCGCAAACTGTTGCGAATCCCATCTGAAGCTCGCGAACCGTTTATCTCACTTGACAGTTTGGTTGTTTCTTTTTTACTTTTACGTTTTAGACTGTATACGCAGTCACCTTAGTTTGGTGGTTTCAATGGGTGCAAGTGGCCTCACCGAGACGAGATACGGTCTGCTCGACACGTTGAAGCAGACTATTAAATGCCTTCCATTTCGGTACCTTCCCTGGTGTGTGTGAAATGAATGAAACGTGCCGAAACGCTTTTCCAACCCCCACCCGCCGACTTCAGCTTCCCATTCTTTCGCACAATCCAACTGACTGGCCTGTTCCATGGTAAACGTGCTGTTGGGCTGTAAGTGCCAATTACAGGGCTCCTAGGAGAGAATTGCTCATTGTGACCAGACTTCACCTACGTGTTCCACATGTTAATTGGACAAAATGTCCAAAGGTCTACAACGTATTTCAGCACGGCTGCTTATGACAAATTATTTTACATTTGCACGTGACTTGTTGACTTCGCGATCACCCTGTATCCCTGGGCCCTGACACACTGACCACAACACCACCGACAGTCGCATAAGTCTGCACCACACTCTCTGCAGTCGGACATGCTGTCCCTGGACTCTCCCACCATATACCCTGACATCATATAGCTTATCGAAACGCCTCACTATTCACACCTTGTCCAGCCAAAACCACAAAGGAAAACGACGGCGCCCAAGATGCTACGTCTCATTCCAGACTGGCAACCCGCACAGCCATAGCTGACCAGTGGCCAGTGACCAGTGACCAGTGACCTCAGTACGCTGGAGATTCGAGGCTCGAGTTTGGACGCTCGAGGCTCGAGGTTGGAGGCTCGAGGTTCGGACGCCGCTGAGCCAGCCCCCCTCTGACGCACCTGAGCGATGGTAGTGGGTACGGTCGGGCTGGGACTGGACGTATTAGCCAGCAGTGTAGCCAGCATCTTGTTCTTGGCCGGCAGACCGTGCGGACTGGCGGGCCCGGCAGGGTGGACCAGATCCATCATACCGCCGCCGCTCGGGTACCGCACCGGCTTCTTCGCCTGGAACGCAGCCCCACATGCCGTCAGCCGTGATGGGAGGCGAGGAGACACTGATAGCACTGTATGGAGACACTGTATGGCACGCACTGCCGCACGATAAAACTTTGACGCCCAACCAGTTCATTATCAACCAATTAGCATGGTCTCTGAAAGATTATTAAGCAGCTTATAAACAAACAACGCAAACAGCTAGTTAAATGTCGCAATGGATATACACCATCACACCATTACACCATTAGTCGTGCAATTCAACAAAAAGAAAACCAGCACTGAGCAATTGTCGGGTTGACGGTGTCCTAGCGGGATCAGATACGCCGTCCTAGCTATGTCTTAGCTACTATGACGGTGTCCTAGCGGATGAGATACCAGCACTGAGCAATTGTCGGGTTGACGGTGTCCTAGCGGGACGAGATACGCCATCTCACGCCATCTTAGCCTGTCTCATGCTGCCGCACGTCATCCTCACGTCATCCTCACGTCATCCTCACGTCATCCTCACGTCATCCTCACGTCATCCTCACGTCATCCTCACGTCATCCTCACGTCATCCTCACGTCATCCTCACGTCATCCTCACGCCGCCTAACGCCACCTCAAGTCATCTCAAGTCATCGCACGCAGTCTCACGCCATCTAACTCCACCTCACACCGTCTCTCGCATCTCACGCCGTCTCTCCCACTCACCACTCGCAGCGGGTCAGCGTCGCCGTCCTGGCTGGTCCGCTTGTGGCCGCGCAGCAGGTCTCGAGCAGTGAAGTCGTTGAAGGGCTCGCTGACTCGCGGTGACGCGCTGCGGAGAGGTCACGAGAGGTCACGAGAGGTCACGAGAGGTCAGGAGCGCGCGGTCAGCTCAGCAGCGGTCACAACGCGTACGACACGCTCACACCCACATGTAACACGCACACGCAACACGCACCAGCTGTCACAGGTGGCAGGAGAAGGGACGACCTAATGCAGGAGTAGCCACACATGCATGACGGACAAGTAAGGTGGAATTCACACTGCAGTATCTCTATAAAGCTCAGGTCAGGAGGACGGTGCTGAAGTGACCCAGGGCGGGATGTGAAGCGAATTGAAATGCGGTTCTTCTTCCCCGAATCAGTGATATACCAGGCCACGGCCATTACTTCGAACGCAGTCGCATTGAATACGTTAGATGTTAGATGTATGCAACCGAATCGACAAAACACACTCACTAACCCGCGCACTGCAGGGGGGTTGATTCCCCCCCCCCCCCCCCCCCCCCTCAGGTTTTTCGCAGATAGTGAAAAAACGGCGGCACGCAGCGCCGCCGAGTTTTGGCACACCTGTTAGGACATCAATTGCGCACACTTTGAAAACCCATGAACCTCGGGTCATCTCAGGACTCAGGTCAGGTCACCAGACCAGGTCAAGTGACCCCCACCTCCAAAAACGTTTGCAGTTGTGCCAAAGCCAGAGTTTCTCACCGATCAGTTTGAAACTTACAGGGTGTCATGAGGGCATATGTACTTACAATTCGTATATCTCGGAATTTTGATATCGGTGACCTAAGATCAGGTCAATTTCGTGACCTGCCCATAATAAGTCAATGGGGGAAATATTCAAATGCTTCCTATTTCAAGGATATGCATGATATTAGTCCAATTACTTCTGGATCATGTTATTATAGGATATGCTTGATGATCCAAATGTCTCGTCGAGACACGTTTCCCTATAAGCAACGTGACCTACTTGGGTCTTGACCTCAGGTCAAGGTCACGTGACCTGAAGTCAAATTTTGAAGTTGACCTAACACGGTCACCATGTATATCGTTCGAAGCGCCTTGAAGAGGCAAACACAATGGCGTAAACAGTTTTCCGTTATCTGTATTAGATAAAAAGTTATTGGCGAAAAACGGTTTTGCAAAAAAAAAAAAAAAATATTTTTTGACCTCTGGAGCCTTAAATATTGCCCCGAGATCAAATTTGAGGACACTTTGTCGATTGCAAATTTCAGTAGCTGGCGATCACTTTTTTCCGTTTGTTTCTAGCTATCATTGTTTCCGAGATATATGGGAATTTCTGGAGCGAAGTCATAAAACAGGAGAAGACAAAAAACTGGAAAATGTGACCTTTGATAACCTCTGGAGACTTCAATTTTGACCTGACCTAAAAAAAATACTGAAATACTTTCGATAGAACTTGTATCAAGCTATCAAATGCCGTTTTCCGCTTGTCGATACGTTGCGTTGTTTTCGGGATCTCACGGGGGGGGGGGGGGCGGCGGCGGAAATCAACCCCCTGCAGTTCGTGTTCAGCGCAAATCCCTGCAGTGCGCGGGCTAATAAAATGTATACCTTACAAACCAGCACAAAGCAATTTTACATCCGATCCATTTACCTGTCAAGTCGACACCGCGTGATCAACTCACCCTCCACTTGACCGACGCAAGGCATCCAGCATGTGCTGTTGCTGCTGTTGCTGCTGCTGCTGCTGTTGTTGCTGCTGCTGCTGTTGCTGCTGCTGTTGCTGCTGTTGCTGCTGCTGCTGCTGCAGCTGTTGCTGTTGCTGTTGCTGTTGCTGTTGCTGTTGCTGCTGCTGATGATGCTGCTGCTGTTGCTGATGTTGCTGTTGTTGCTGCTGCTGCTGCTGCTGGTTCGTCTGCGCGCCGCCGCCGCTCTTCAGCAGCAGCATCAGCTCCTCGTTTCTTCTTGGTCTTGGTGCGCTGGTCGTTGCGCTCGTCGCCCCGGTCATTGAGCAGCTGCCGGAGCATGTTGTCGCTGCCGCCGCCGGACGAAGGCTTGGCCGTCGCGCCGCCGCCGCTGCCGCCTCCCAGCAGCAGCTTCTGATTGCCCTCCTCGTCATGTCCATGTAGACCGCCCTGAGGGGAGAGAGGATGAGGTCAGTCAGTGTCCTAGGATCTCCTAATGCTATCCTGTTTCCTCCACAGGCTGCTCCTATCATTCAATCCCCAAGTCCTTCTTTGATGTGATTCTTTGAAACAGGTTAGACAAATACTGGCATTGATGACAGCTGATCCTGATGGGTGCAAATGTTGTCAAAACTGAGTACATCATACGGTCTTTTTAGGCTGAATTTTCCACTCTTAATGGTTATTTGTTAGGTTGAATTTTCAACTGCCCACCCTAGCTTCGAAGCCATCCTAGGGCCATGAGGTCAGTACACCACGCGGGAGAGAGAAGCCGTCACAGAGACATTTCGCACAGTTGACACGTTACAGCACAGACACTAATGACACAGTGACACTGATGACACCTGATGACACTGACACACACACACGGTGCTCCTCTGATGCTCCTCTGATAACGGTGCTCCCTCTGATGACTGATGACATCTTGTCAGCACTTTGGTGATATTGATGCCCACTCTGATAGCAGCAATCCCCTTTGCCCTGTGGTGACACATTGGCCTCTTATACAGGCGACATTTTGGTTACGCTTTGACTAATGCCACTTGAATGACACTGCAGACACTGAACCTGCCGCCATCATCGTGACACACTGAGTGTGGTGACACCATGATGACAATCTGATCAGCCAGACTTGTGCCTGGATCCCGAAGTTGGATCTGGGATCCCAGTGGATCCCTCGGCATAAAATGCATGGAGATATTGGATCCCAGTGGATCCCTCTGCGTAAAATGCATGCAGATATAGGATCCTCCTGAATCC
>JAXIVJ010012641.1:0-39734 GCA_036785665.1 Chirona hameri
AAATCGAAGTGTAAAGCAAAAACGGATATGCTTTTTTATGCATAGTAATGCTGTGAGAGGTGGTCGATTTTTGTCATTTAAAGGTCATAAGTCAGTCATTTTGGAAGATATCGACTTCAAATTTAGTACACATATTCACCGAACACGTCTCGATCACATATATTCTGTTTTGGGGATAATTCTGATTTTTAAATTTGGTAAAAACAAAAACAAAATGTATTTGTATTTCTCAATTTTTTTTAATAAACAACCTCATAAATCCGAGATGGCAGTTGGATAGCACGGTCTATTGTCAGTAATTTGATATAAGATAATTTAATTTATCTCGAACATTGTACCTTTGACAGCGTTCTCCGTAAACCATTATTTTTCAACAAAAACCGAAGAACATGACGTCACTCTGACGTCATTCCCGGTTGACCTAGCATAACCACATCTTTTTCCTTTGGCCAACATGTGTCAAATTGATGTGAGAGAAGGTACTGCAAGTTTGGTGACGATACTGGTGTTGGTTGAGGAGTTATTGCAAAATAATGGGAGGGGGGAGAATAGCCCCCCCCCCCAGTAAGTCGCCGGTTAAGCTGACGCTCCTCAGATTTAAGCTCAGGTCAATAGTTGAGGCTCCAGAGATCATCAAATGTTAAAAGGCCATTTTTTAGCAAAACAGTTTTCACAAATATCTGTTTACCTAATAAAGATAGGACAACCATTTTTACGCCATTGTGTTTGTCTCGTCAAGACGCTTTGCATCATATGCATGATGATTAGGTTAGGTCAACTTATAAATTTGACCTCAGGTCAAGGTCCAGTGGTGACCCAATTAGGTCATGTTATACATTGGGAGACGTGCCTCGACGAGACAAACACATTGACGCCAGTTTCACTTCTTTATCTTGATTTTGTCGAGAGATATTGGTAAACATGTGTTGGTGACCTCGGATGACCACATCTGACCCTGTAGGGGTCCCTGAACAAAATTTGCACCTGGAACTTCAAGAATGGCCTATGATAACATGTTCCAGAAGGAATTGGGCTGATATCATTCGTGTCCTCAGAATAGGAAGCATTTTATGATTTCCCCATTGACTTATAATGGAGTGGGCACGAAATTGACCCGATCTTAGGTCAACGATATAAGAAATCTGAGATAAACAAATTGTAGGTACTATTGTCCTTATGAAATCCTGTCAGTACGAAATCTATCGGCAAAAAATATGACTGCGGTATGAACGGAAACATTTTTGGAAGTGGGTTCACGTGAACTGGCCAGGTGACCTGACCTGACATGACCCAAAGTCAATTTTTGTTTATATTATGTGGGTAATTGATGTCCCAACAGCTACAACAAAAACGGTGGCGCTACACGCCTCCCTTTTTTAGTTATCCTCGAAAAACCTCAGGGGGCGTCTAAACGCCCCCCCCCCGGCGCGGCGCGGGTTAAGTAATTCACTTTGTCAATTTTAAACCAATTTCCAATTGAAAATTACGAAAAGATGCTTCGTCAAAAGGTACATTTGTTATGTGTGGCCTGTTGCGGTACATGCAATATGTCCATTGAACGTTGCAAATGTTTGTTATGTTGGCATACGTTAAGTTGACGCTGCGTAGTACATGTTTTTAGTCCTAACTTTGTCCATTTGTATTGGACTTCCAATATAAAATAATGCAGACAGACGTCTTGAAAAAACGCATCTTTGCATGGGTAGCCGGTCGCGGTAGCTACACATTCGCTGCAGTAGAAGCAGAGGCAGATCTAGCCTTTTTGGGAGGGAGCAAATCCAGTGGCATATTTCCAAAACGTTGTTGAGCGGGGGAAAGGGAGCAGGCCGTCAGACGTCAGCGATAATGTTGTTGACTGGGGGGGGGGGGGGGGGGTGTAGGCAGGGGCGTCGCCGATAATTTTTGAGTGGGGGGAGGGGGATCGGCTTAAATGATGAACAAAATGCTGCCCCCTTTTTCTATGCGTGTCTTTGCAGCATTTTTAATGTGGATTTTCATGTTATAGTAGGTACTTGTTATTAAGCGCCGCCAAGCGGCTCGAAATTTTGCGGGTTTGCCTGATAAAACCCAGAAATATGGGCGGTGGGCCTTGTAGAGGATAGGAAGGTAAAAATGATATTTATTCAATTCACCGTTACGAGGAACCGAAGACGATGACGATGACCATCGATGCGATTAGGTCGTGGAAAACGAAATTGTGGTATTGGAACCAGACCGTGAGTGATAGGCAACCTGTTTGCCTGGTTGCACATCTCGGTATGATTACAATATTGAAATTAAGGTAGTTTTTCATATACATATTCCTCGGATAGTAAATCATGATGACCGGTGGCAGTCAGCGCTAAATAGTACATATGATAATAATAACTGTATGTACCGTATGCACATATGTACCGAACTGTAACAAACAACTAGCAACAGTACAAATGGTTTGAAAGCAGCAAGAGACAGAACGACTTTTCCCGCGCATAAATGGTCCCTGTGGATCTGGAAGAACCTGGGGGAGATGGCTTGGAGAGATGGTGCTGGCCTGGTCCGACAATTAGCTCTTCGGTCCAGCAAGTTGGGCACCGCTGGAGCAGCTTCCGGGTGCTGATCTCCCCCTCTTTGCGTTCGCGTCGCCTTTTTCGGAACTCGGCAGACTAGCTAAACATGTAGCCCGCTTGAAAGTTAATAATTTATGAAGGGAGAGGGCCACGATTTTTACAACTGGACGTCCGACCGTTTGGGAGGGGGGGGGCAAATCATAGTTTCAGGACATATGGGGGGGCATGGCCCCTAGCTCCCCTGGATCCGCTCCTGATTAGAAGCAAATCTTCACATTTATTTACATCCATTACTCACACCCATACACACCGATGCACCCACATATAAACACATTTATGAGTATAGCACATGTATTTATGCACATGCACATTTATGGGTATGCGACTTCAGGTTCACGCAACACCACTCCAACTCCACACGTGCAACGCCATATAGTGCAAACATTCACACATGTTAAAATATGAATATTTTCCCCAAATTATCACAAATTGATATTTTTCCTCTCGCAAAAATGAATGCCAGAAACGTAAATAAGGCAAGACTTGTTTGTATTCAAGTCGCAATAGTTGTTTGTAAAGATTGTGCCATAAAATTTGGCAGCGTAAAGGTTTTCTCTATAGCTCTCTATAGCTCAATAACAACGTCATCATCCCAAATATAAAAAAAATATCAAGTTAAGTGACGTTTACGAGAGGAAAAATATCATCGTCGTTTTCAGCAGCACATACTTCATATTTTCTACTACAACCGGCGTATATTTGACAGCTTTCAGAAAGGTGGCAATGTCCTTTAAAACCCGTGCTTTGCCGAGGGGGGGGGGGGGTCGTTAACCCTATTCCCTGCGGGCGGCCAGAATTACGTTAACCTGCGGGGGGGGGGGCTAGATTCTGCCCCCCCCCCCAGAGATCTCGAGAACCACTCGGTCGATTTCGATAGGGAAACGCCATTCGATTTGCCATGACCATATCTCTCTTTTTGGATCCCGAAATTTTTTGTTTTGTTCAAAAATGTTGGGCCAGGGGGCAAAAAATACGAAAATTTTGGGTGTTTTTTTTTAAAAGGACATTGCGGCCATGTGGCTCGACCGAATTTAATGCCCTAAACGCTTTTGAGCTTGAAATGTACTGATTTTTAAGATATAAAAAGACAAAACAAAATACAAATCATAGGCGTATTCAGGGAATGTAAAATGGGGGGATTGTCTGAAAAAAATATGTGCTGTTCGTGATTGTTTGGGACGACATGAACGTCACATGTGAGCATTATATGCTGTAATTTGTTAAATTAATATATTACGCATATGCGGATCCAGGAAAAAAACATGGGGGGGGGCACTATGCGCTTTTATCATCTTTCTAATTTGAAGTTGGACCAAATTTGAGGGTGGGTATCGCCTCCCATTTTTATCCTGAGTGCGCCTCTGCCCCAAAATTATTACAATCCCAGTATCTATGATGCATATTGCATTCGAATTGTTCTGACGCATTTATTGCACTGAAAACCACGAAGGAAGTATGCGCTGCAAAACCACATTCGTAACACCCTCCCCAAAACAAGAGTCTGGAACCGCCTCTGCTTGACCGATTTTTTGAAATTTTTTGACACAATACGCACCATTTAATTTTGGGAAAAGTCACAAAGTTTCAAGACGCCTAACGGTTTAGAAGCGGCAAGTGAAGAAAAAAACACCGGGAGGGGCAGAATCTGCCCCCGCAGGGAATAGGGTTAAGACGCCCCCTAAGGTTTTTCGAGGATAGCGGGAAAACATCAGCGCGCAGCGCCGCCGTTTTTGGCACAGGTGTTCGGGCATCAATTACCCACATAGTGTGAAATTCTTGACCTCAGGTCATCTCAGATCAGGTCACCAGACCAGGTCACGTGACCCCACCTACAAAAAAGGTTCCGGTCGAACCGCAGCCACAGTTTTTGGCCGATCGATTTCGTACTTACAGGATTTCATAAGGTCATAGGTACCTACAATTCGTTCATCTCGGATTGTTGATATCCGTGCCCTAAGGTCGGGTCAATTTCGTGACCTCCCCATTATAAGTAAATGGGGAAATAATAAAATGCTTCCTTTTCTGAGGATACGCATGACATCAGCCCAATTGCTTCTGGATCATGTTATCATAGGCCATTCTTGAAGACCCATGTGCAATTTTTGTTCAGTGACCCCCTACAGGGTCAGTCGAGGTCATCCGAGGTCACCAACAATTTGTGTGTCAATAACTCTCGACAAAATCAAGATAGAGAAGTGAAACCGGCACCAATGTTTTTGTCTCGTCGAGACACGTCTTTCAATGTGCAACATGACCTAATTAGGTCACCACTTGACCTTGACCTGAGGTAAAATTTATAAGTTGACCTAACCTGGTCATCATGAATGGATTCGAAGCGCCTTGACGATACAAACAGGATGGCGTCAAAATGATTGTCTTATCTTTATTAGGTAAACAGTTATTTGTAAGAGAAAAACAGTTTTGTCAAAAATAACCTTTTTGACCTTTGTTGGCCTCTGGAGCTTAAACTATTGACCTGAGCTAAAATTTGGAATCAACCGGCAGTTTAATTTTGGCAAGAGCTTTTGATTGTTCTTTTTCCGTTTGTTTCTAGCTATCATAGTTCCCGATGTATTTGGGTGTTTCTGGAGCAAAGTCCTGAAAATGGAAAGTCTGACCTTCGATGACCTCTGGTGACCTCAATATTGACCTGATAAACAAAATGTCCTAAATAGTTGCAAAATGCTTTTCGATTTTCGACGAGCTTTCGAACGTTGTTTTCGGTTTTTGTCTACGTCCCAGTAGGAGCCGAGTTCGAGGGGGGCGTCGAAACGCCCCCTCCACCCCCCCCCCCCCCCCGGGGACGGCGAAGGTAGGGCCAGCACCAGACGAAGGTGGGGCCAGCACCGCGGGTTAACTTCGGGACGGCGCGGTTTAATTTCACAGCAGTAACCACATGTTGCGCAAATTTAGTTCCATTATCTTGCATAAGTTCGGCATTATTTACTTGATACATATGTGTTTTGTCTGCTGTTCCGCCCGCGATTCCGCTGGGTTCAGCCTCTGAAAATACTCGACGTCCCCATATTTTTTTTACACAGTCCCGCAGATGTCCGCTGGCAAACATTCCGCGCGTTTAATTTTCGTTTCCCATCGTTTTGCTCCCGTGGATGTGGGAAGTCACTGAAGATGCGCGGAATATCGCGGCGATATCACCGACTCCGCACGCTGAATGGCCCAGTATGCTGCCACCCATAATCTGCTGCAATTATTCGTTCTTTTCGGAAACCATCAGTGTAATAGACATAACAAGGTAGTTTCCTCCATTGCCGACAGGCGGCGCTGGTGTATTCGGATGGATCATTGAATGGATCTCCGTTCTGCGGGGGAGTTCTGATCAACGATCGGTACGTGATGACAGCGGGACACTGCGTCAGTTCTTGGCCGTCCCCGCAGCTGGGCCAAGTCATACTCGGCAAGTACGAGACCTTCCAGAACTCGAGCAACGAACTGCGCTTAGTCATCGAAAAGGTGAGTGGTGGTATACAATACAAACAGATCCGTTTTTATCCTCCCGATAGCTGGTTCTCCATCCTGCCGCGTCCAGTGTTCACGTTAACCCGGGACTATGTGCTGCCGAGCATGCGATGCCCGCCACCAGAAGTGTCGTCGCCCACCAGAAGTGGTGCCCGCCTTCATTGCCTAGGTCCTCGCCGCATGTTCACCTTCAGAGAAGGGCACAGTAAGGCAATAGATGGTCGCCCGGTCGCTGTTTCTCTTTGTCTCACTTTGTCACTTTTCGTTCAGCCCGACTTTCAACCCACCTTCGCCTTGTTCGGGCCTGCGCAATGGCCCGAACAAGGCGAAGTGAACTAATTCACCCGCACGCCGGTGGGCCTCTGAGACAACTTCGCCCTGGTGGGGAGGGGTTCAAAATGACCCTCCCCACTAACTCGAAAACTATAAGAGCTAGAAAGACACGCAACAAAACTTTCGGAACCTCTCAATAAGAACATTCGAAATTGCCTCGGTTATTTTTAAGCTCAGGCCAATATTGAGATCACCCGAGGTCATCAAAGTATTTGCTTCTCAAGTTTAGGACTTTGCTCCAGCAACCCCCCAATATCTCGGAAACTTTGACAGCTAGGAACAAACGGAAAAAGCAAGGGAAAGCTCTTGAAAAATGTAATGGCTGGGGTATCCTCAAATTTGAGCTCAGGTCAATAATATGAAGAGCACGATGGCATTTTCTTCCAAAAAGTTTGTGTGCATAACTTCTTAGCTGATAATGATAGGGCAATAATTTTAACGCCATCGTGTTCGTCGCGTCCATACACTTCGGAATATATACAGTAACCTGATAAGGTCAAGTTCAAAATTTGACCTCAGGTCAAGGTCGTTTTGTGATCCACGTAGGTCACTTTGCATATGAGAAGACGCGTCTCGACGCGGCAAATACACTGGTGTCATTCGCACGTTTATATCTGTATTAGATTCTATTAAAGGAAATAGTTCACCTTGGACAAATTTTACCCAACACGATTTGATTATATTTTTAATACAATTTCTTTTTATATTGTCAAAAATTGCCTTGTATCGCGCCGATTCAGGACAGAAGGCCGTAAATTTGTATTGTTTATGAAAACTATATGCATACTCGCTGAGTCAGAGTCCTGACGTCACGCGAATGTAAACAATGGTTCAGCCAATCAGCTTCGAAAGTAGTCCCGTAAAGGTAGACTCGCATTGGAGATGTGCCAACCGGCGGCCGGCGATCGCTTGCTAGCACCAGCTGCAAGCTGATTGGCTGATGGTATAGCCCCTGCCCGGGCTAGAACCAGTACAACATTCTTTCGCCAGCACCGCATTCCTTCGCCAAAAACTAAAATATATTCGGCTGGAGAGTCTTTTCAGTCAAGAAACTTGCAGATATGGGTTTCCCAACACGGGCTACAGAACTGTTATCTCAGTTTAAAACTAATGTTGAAGGTGAACTATTTCCTTTAAGAGTTTTAGCAAAAAAAAATGCTGGTGACCTCAGATGACCTCAGCTGACCTTCCAGACGTCA
Source organism: Chirona hameri (assembly GCA_036785665.1). Classification (NCBI taxonomy): domain Eukaryota; kingdom Metazoa; phylum Arthropoda; class Thecostraca; order Balanomorpha; family Balanidae; genus Chirona; species Chirona hameri. The sequence goes on from JAXIVJ010012641.1 coordinate 7,616, forward strand.
CTGAGCAACAATTGCACCTGGGTCATCAATAATGAGCTAAAATAGCATGGTCCTGAAAGAATTGGCCTGATCTAATTCATATTCTCTGAATAGGAAGCATTTGTATTGACTTATAATGGGGAGGTAACGAAATTGACCTAACCTTAGGTCACCGATATAAAAAGAAATCCGAGATATAAGAATTGTAGATAATTATGCCCTCCATTAACTTATGTGGACTGTGAGCTTCAAATCGTTCGGTCAAAACCTGTGGCTTTTGCACTATTACAAACTTTGATTACAAACACTATTACAAACTTTTTTTTAAGTTCATCTTTACACATCTTCTGAATCGGGAAGCAGAATTATACTGCGGTTCGAAACACTTGAGTGCGGTGAAAGAATGTAAGTAAGGTTACTTGATGTGACCTGATGACTTGACCCGAGATGACCTCAGGTCAACACTTTGCACAATGTAGATAATTGATGCCCGAACAGCTGTGCCAAATCTGGGTGCATTTTTTGGCAGCGCCGCCGTTCTCCCGCTATTCACGAAAAAAACTCATGGGGTCAGGGGGGGGGGGGGGCAGAATGAAGTATGTCCAATTAACTGGAGAAATTCCAGCCGAACAGTTCTGCCTCAAACGACAAACCTTATCCAATTATTCGCAAGTCACGATTTTGTAATGAAATTAGCAAAACCGTGACGTGCGAATAATTGGACAAGGCTTGTCGTAAGGTTTGTCAGTGACCCATCCGGGTCATTGACGACCTCAGGTCATCTAATGATCCAGGACCTTAACATCTGGTATCAATGACTTCCTCTCATCTCAAGCAACAGGCTCGTTCTTGAATCGAAGCTCTGGCTCAATTACGTGCGAAACGCTAGGGGGTCGTACCCCCCCCCCCCCCACCCTGCACGGTCACGTAGGTATCGGACCCTGCACTGCCGAGGATTAAGGAAATAGTTCACCTTAAGTTCATCTTTACACATCTTTTGAATCAGGAATCAGAATTATACTGCGGTTCGAAACACTTGAGTGCGGTGAAAGAATGTCTTCGCTGTCGCTGATAAATTTCGACACACGATCGAAAATGATGTCGGAATTTAGCGGTTTCGGAACGCAGGAACGGGCGACCGGCCGACGGGCGGTACATACTGGACCTTCGATACATTTACTGAAACAGAGCCCCTCGTCACTTGACGCCTCGCTAATATAAGTGTTCCGTCAGTCGCCGCCGCGACGCGACGGCGGATCATTGTCAGAGACTGTAGTGGGCGGAGCTAGCCGCGAGAAATCACTGATAGCTAGTATAATACGTCACCTCACGCGTCATACAGAATATAAAGTTACTCATTTATTGACAGATATTCATCTATCGTCTAAGCTAATATCATATCGCATTTTTCAGTTCAAGATGCCGTAGCTGCTAATTTGCAAGACATATGGTGTGGTGAACTATTCCCTTAACCCGCGAGTCACTGGGGGGGGGGGGGCTTTTTTTAGCCCCCCCTTAGGAATATTAAGAATATCTCAATAGCTAATGCAGATATCGACGCCAAACTTTCAGTACCTATCCGGGCATCATTTTTACACCTTTTTGATATGCAAATTAAAACAAATCGTCCGATTTTTTAAAAGATATAGTGAATTTAGTGACGTCACTAAATACGATTTTGACACCAAAATCGGCTAAACTTTGCCAGGCCGTACAAATGCCGAATTTGAAGCAAAATGCAATCGAAAAACACTAAAAGATAGAAAATTGCAAGAGCTACAAACCGACTATCTGGAAAAAGAAAAAGAAAGGTTTTTGACTTCAAAAATAAAAATAAAATAAAAAATTTGAAAAAATGCTCACAAAATCAAATTTTTCAAAGATATTGAAAAAACCGGAATATATGTCAGATAACAACATATGGCAACTACCATACCAAATTTCAAAATGATATCATCTTTTTTGACTGTCATGGCATATACAGTATGGGTAAATCATGACGTAATATTTTTTAATTGCGTTTTTTGGCTTTTATTGACCGGATACAGACAAATAAATGCCAGCACTGTTCTTTAAAGATACAACTCATATAGAAACATGCGTTTTTTTATTTCGATTTATCAATTTCAAATTTTGACCTTCAGTGACCTGAGCTTGACCTGAACTTGACACTAACTTCACGAAAATGAAGTCAGGTGGTAAAATGACTACCACTATCGAATTCTACGAGTAAAATCATCCATAAAACATGTGCTGCATGACTTTCGTAGATATTTTGTGTGTAGTGACCTGACCTTGACCTTGATCTTTTCCAACAATCTCACTTTAGCTCATGTGGGATATGTATCATACCTTTGACAGCATTTTCGGTGATTATAGGCGCAATCGAATGCCATGGATGGTGCGGCTGCCGCGTGTAGGCGCCTGCGCTTTTACCCTGCAACCCATCACCCTCAGTAATTTGCACCTCATCATGTTTAACATGCGCAACACATCCGCGTGTGGCAACGATGGTCTTTGCATTCGCATTTTTAAACTTTCATTCGACACTATCGGCCCTCTTTTACTGCACATCATCAACTCTAGCATCACTTTTAACGAAGTCCCAGCAGTCTGGAAGCATGCCCTGGTACACCCGATACACAAGTCCGGGGATCCTGACAATCCTTCCAACTTCCGTCCCATCTCAATCCTTCCTGTCATGGCGAAGGTAGTGGAGAAGGTGGTACAGCACCAGCTCCACCACTACCTCGCATCCAACCATCTCCTCTCCCCATCCCAGCACGGTTTCAGGCCCCGGCACTCTACCGAGACAGCCCTCATCAACATCTCATACCGCGCGTTTTCCGCCATGGATCAAAGTAAAATTTCGCTCCTTTGTCTTATCGATTTGAGTCGCTGCTTCGATGTCATCGAGCATGCCAAACTGCTAGCCAAATTGCAGCTTTACTGCATCGACACTTCCTGGTTTGCTAACTACCTGTCCGGCCATACGCAGAGCGTCAGTCTCTCCTCAGCATTGATATCGGCATCTCGTCCAATCACTCAGGGAGTTTTCCAAGGCTCCTCTCTCGGCCCGCTACTCTTTACTCTATTTGCAAATGACCTCAGCCTGCATGCCGCTGGCGCTTTTGTCACGCAATACGCCGACGACACCCAGGTTCTCGTCTCTGGCCAAAAATCCGCCCTTCCGGCTCTGATCGGTGACATGGAAGCAGCCCTATCCTCCCTGGACGCGTACTTTCGGTCAAGCGGTCTTAAAGTAAACGAAACAAAATTTGAGCTTCTCCCTATCGGCACTCGGCAAAACTTACGCAACATGCCCTCGTTCACAGTGAAATTTCGCAACACGGACCTCGTCCCCGGTAACGAAGCCAAAAATCTCGGTATCACTTTCGACCGTTATCTTTCTTGGGATTCACACGTTGAGCAGCTGTCTCGGAGGTGTGTTGGCATCCTGACCGCCATCTCTCACCTACGTCACTGCCTACCACCCGGCTGCCTACCCACCCTCGTCTCGGCCCTGGTCTTCTCGCATATCCGCTACGGACTCGCAGTGTACGGTAACGGTTCTGGAAAAAATCTGGCTATCATCCAAAAAATATTCAACTTTGCAGCTCGCATCATTTCTGGAAAGCGCAAATTCGATCACATCTCTGGCGTGCGAGAGGACCTGGGCTGGCTGGATTCCCCGGACTTGGTCGTCCATCACACACTGACACTGCTCCACAAGGTCCGTCGCACTGGGCAGCCTGAGTCTCTGGCCGTCCAATTCCGTAGAAACCGCGAGCGACCTAACCACGTGCATAGCACCCGTAGAGACGACCTGCTGAGTCTCCCCAACATACGCGGCTCAGCAGCGGGTAAAAGGCAGTTCGTGTATCGTGCCGCTGACCAGTACAACTCGCTGCCACCTGAGTTTACCACCATGCCTATCACATTGTTTAAGCACGCATTGAAGAGGCGACTGGTGTCTGGTAACGATGACGATCGCCGCTGATGGGCTGATCTGATGTGACGCAGACTGATATGTTCATTTCGACTTTTAACTGTACTGTATGCTTGTATTTTACCCACTTCAACGCCATCATTGTGTGACTCTGTGCCAGGAATAGCCCCTTTGGCTTCGGCCATGTATAGGGGACGGCTACTACGAGGTTAATAAATAAATAAATAAATAAGTATTATCCATAAACTCAAATACCTCGATGTTGACGTTTGACTTGACCGTGACCTGACATGTGACCTTAATTTGATTTGTTTAAGTTTGCGTTAGGCTTCTCTCATTGAGCGCTTTCGAATGCCGCCTTGCGCGTCCCGCTGCGATCATTGGTTCTGAAGATACCAGGGGGGGACTAAAAAGCCCCCCCCCCCTCCCCCCAGTGAGTCGTGTTACAGAATATACCCCAGTGACTGCCGGGTTAAAGGAAATAGTTCACTTTGAATTTGTTTTACCAAACACGATTTGATTATATTTTTTAATACAATTTCTTTTTATATTGTCAAAAATGGCCTTATATCGCGCCGATTCAGGACAGAAGGCCGTACATTTGTATTGTTTATCAAAACTATATGCATACTCTCTGAGTCAGAGTCCTGACGTCACGCGAATGTAAAAAAATGGTTCAGCCAATCAGATTCGAAAGTAGTCACGTAAAGATAGACTCGCATTGGAGATGTGCTAACCGGCGGCCGGCGATTCGCGTGCTAGCACCAGCTGCAAGCTGATTGGCTGATGGTATAGCCTCTGCCCGGGCTAGAACCAGTACATCATTCTTTCGCCAGCACCGCATTCCTTCGCCAAAAACTCAAATATATTCAGCTGGAGAGTCTTTTCAGTCAAGAAAACTTGCAGATAGGGGTTTCCCAACACGGGCTACAAAACTGCTATATCAGTTTAAAACTAATGTTGAAGGTGAACTATTTCCTTTAAAGGGAATGTTTCACCTTCTGAAAGTTGTCAAATATACGCTGGTTGTAGTAGAATATATGAAGTAGGTGCTGCTGAAAACGATGGTTATCTTTTTTTACTCGAAAAGTCACTTAACTTTATACAAATTAAGTTTTTAGATTTGGGCGAATGACGTCATTATTGAGCTATAGACCGCCGCTGATTGGCTGACAAAATGGGATTGGCTGAAAAAGTGTCTGTCAGCCAATGAGTGGCTGCACCAGCCTGGAGTCATTTTGCAAATGGTAAATTAAATTGCTTAAAAACAGTTAAGTTTGGGGAAAAATGACCTTAGTAATTTAGACATTTCAATAACGGCCCAAGATAATGGCTATCTCAGTCAGTTTAAAACTAATACAACGGTGAAACATTCTCTTTAATGAAGTGTTTCTAATATGACGACGGATTGTCGATATACACCATCCTTGCTTCTGCTCATACGAGATCATCACTGGTTTTTATTCACAGATAATTGTTCACCCATGGTACAGCCCGGTAACAGCCGAATATGACATAGCATTGATCAAGCTGAAGACTGCACTGGAGCTGCCCATTGGAGAGAACTCCATAGCACCGATCTGTTTGCCATCCCGAAGTATGTTCATCAATGAAGAAGCTGAGCTAGCCGGATGGGGTCTTACAAAGGTACAGTAAACTCGAGTGGGGAATATAGTGTCTTCAGACGAGGATGTGCAGTATGCAATGAGAGCGAATTGGTCACCCTTTTAACGATACTACAAGGATATGGTTAGCACTGTCTGGGATCATTTGGATAAATTTCAAGTTGATGCAAAGGCATTTTCGAAGTGCATACAAGACCACAGTGGGAGCTCATGGCATCATTAACCCTCTCCAGTTCAGGATCCGATACCTACGTGACCGTGCAGGGGGTACGACCCCCGCCCGCCCCCCCCCCCCCCCGGCGTTTCGCGCCTAATTGAGTTAGAGCTTCGGTTAAACAACGAGCGTGTTGCTTGTGATGAGAGGAAGCCGTTGGTATCCGCTTTTAAGATCGGGTGCCATTAGATGACCTCTGAGGTCATGTCAATAACCCGGATGTCATCCAAATCGTGCATGTGTAGAGATTTAATTATAATCACTCTAGAATCGTGAATGAACATATCATTCTGCAAAATGGGTGTCAAATTTGTAATCAGCGTCACACAATGTCCTAGAAACTACCAGAGTCCAAAATGGCGCTCACCATCTCAGGTCATCGGAGGTCATTGACCTCGGTTGACCCGTGAAAGTGCAACACACACAAACACAAAATGTACAAAATGAAAAAAAACATGAAAAATGCAACGTGCACAAAATGTCCTAGAAACTGCCAAAGGCCAAAAGAAGTCATCTCAGGTCATCGGAGGGTAGTGACCTCAGTTGACCTCTGAAAAAAAACAATCGAAGTCACGATCTTAGTGGAAACCATAAATGTTACCTGTTAACACCTGTGGTCCTTAACAACAAACACTCGGAAACTGCACTAGTTACAAGCATCGATACTACTGGACGCCAGTTGTGCCTGGCATGACCTTGAGAAACATGTCATAGGTCACGGGTCATGGGGATAATGATTTCGAAATTTTCAGGGTATGTGTCAAATTGTTCAGAAGTAAGGCACTAATAGTTTCATCGCTATCAGTTGATCAGTACGCGAGTTATTCCCGAGAAGAAGAAGAAAAAACGAGGGGTGGTGGTATCCCTCCCCTGCACTGGCGAGGGATACATCATAATACTGGCGGTTCCAGGGGGCCGTCGGGACTGTGCACTTCCCTTCTAAAAAAGATACCTGCTGTCGGCCAAAAACTGACACATTTCCGTATTAAAAGAAATTATGAGGAACTTAAGCAATCCAAACTTTTAAGTAGCCATTATCTCACAAAGAAGCGAAATTAGAAGAGTTATATAAAGTTGTGATGCTTTTTAAGCTTTGTTCCCCACAGGCCCCAAACCAGCCTTTCGCCTTTCTGGATCCACACTTGGATCAAAGCAAAGCAATGCAGCATTCCACAACGATAATATCGTGCTATAGATATTATGATAGTATGAAGCTGACAAAGGTCTCGTTCACGCACAGTTTTTGGGCAATCCACTAGAAGACCGCCCGGACCGTCTGCACAGTATCAAAATGAGGATCGTCAGCAACGGGGTCTGTCGCTTCCTGAACACACCACTTTATAACTTCGTCGTTCGGCCGAGCATGGTGTGCGCTCTGGGCACCATTAACGGGACGGGCTCGTGTCAGGTGAGTACCAGGACACCATTAACGGGACGGGCGCGTGTCAGGTGAGTACCATGGCACCATTAACGGGACGGGCGCGTGTCAGGTGAGTACCAGGGCACCATTAACGGGACGGGCGCGTGTCAGGTGAGTACCAGGACAGCAGACAGACAGACACATAGTTAATTGAGCTGTCTACACTCAGATGGCTTTTCAGGCCCCGCGTCAGGTGACACCTCACTCTCACTCTGACCGGGTGAGGTCAGAAGCCCAGCGCTCTCCCGACTGAGCTACAGGGACGGACTTGATAGCCAGTCCGCCTTGATAGCCTATCCGCCTGCAGGGCTGTACTGTGTCTGGTCTGATGTTGAGTGTCCTGTACCCTGTAGGTAGTCACAGTTGGTATGGCCCCATGGTGACAACCTATACCTCTCGTCCCCAGGGTGACTCTGGGTCTCCAGTCTCCACTGATGGTGACAACCTATACCTCTCGTCCCCAGGGTGACTCTGGCTCTCCACTGATGGTGACAACCTATACCTCTCGTCCCCAGGGTGACTCTGGCTCTCCACTGATGGTGACAACCTATACCTATCGTCTCCAGGGCGACTCTGGCTCGCCACTGATGGTGACAACCTATACCTCTCGTCCCCAGGGTGACTCTGGCTCTCCACTGATGGTGACAACCTATACCTCTCGTCCCCAGGGTGACTCTGGCTCTCCACTGATGGTGACAACCTTACCTTTCTTCCCCAGGGTGACTCTGGCTCTCCAGTCTCCACTGATGGTGACAACCTATATCTCTCGTCCCCAGGGTGACTCTGGCTCTCTACTGTTGGTGACAACATATACCTCTCTTCCCCAGGGTGACTCTGGCTCTCCACTGATGGTGACAACCTATACCTTTCTTCCCCAGGGTGACTGGCTCTCCACTGATGGTGACAATCTATACCTCTCTTCCCCAGGGTGACTCTGGCTCTCCAGTCTCCACTGATGGTGACAACCTATACCTCTCTTCCCCAGGGTGACTCTGGCTCTCCAGTCTCCACTGATGGTGACAATCTATATCTCTCTTTCCAGGGTGACGCTGGCTCTCCACTGATGGTGACAACCTATACCTCTCTTCCCCAGGGTGGCTCTGGCTCTCCAGTCTCCACTGATGGTGACAACCTATACCTCTCTTCCCCAGGGTGACTCTGGCTCTCCAGTCTCCACTGATGGTGACAATCTATATCTCTCTTTCCAGGGTGACGCTGGCTCTCCACTGATGGTGACAACCTATACCTCTCGTCCCCAGGGTGACTCTGGCTCTCCACTGATGGTGACAACCTATACCTCTCGTCCCCAGGGTGACTCTGGTTCTCCACTGATGGTGACAATCTATACCTCTCGTCCCCAGGGTGACTCCGGCGGGGCACTGATGGTAGCCGCTCGGTACAGGAAGTCACGCCGTGCAGTGCTCGGCCTCACCAGCTGGGGCATACAGTGTGCGGGGCCGCTTCATCCCAGCGTTTATACCAGGGTGCCCTGGTTTCTGGATTGGATCGTGACCAATACGGAGGATGCTAACTACTGCTGACCAAATAGCGACGGTTGGCGACATCGGCAGCTAGAGGTCAAATAAGGTCGTTGAATGGACAGCGCCGTGCCGCGAATTGGCGGTTTGTAAAAGGTAATATATGCTTGGTGTTACTTGTTCGTTACTGCGGTGTGTCACCATAGTCAGGTTTATTAAGGGACTCCATAAAACATGGCTTTTCTGCCCTCACGTCATGAACATGAGAATACAAATAAAATGGGTACACAATGCATAAATCTATCTAAAATGGTGTTAATTGTTCCCAGGTCTGCAGACGCTAATCACAGGCGACCCTTGCGCGCATTCCACACACTCACGGCTCTAAACGGAAATGTGCGTTTGCCACGCTCTGTCCGCACTCTTGGGAGTTCCAGATGACCTCCACGAGTTCCACGAGTGGCCCTAACCGACACATCGGACCGACTCCGTACGAGATCGGCAAGCGCCGGCGGCGCGCCGGGCGACATCAGTCTGCGCAACATGGCCGCATCACGCTCCTCCAACATGCCGTCAAGCCGATCCCACCCTAACGATTCCAGGGCAGGAGTGATATGCTCACGCCGGGACAGTCCAGTGGCGATGCGTGCTCCAAAATGTATAACCTTCTGCACCCGATGACGCAGTGTGGCAGAACAACCGCCCCATACAGTCAGACAATAATGCAAATGGGGGAACACGAGTGCCTGAATCAGTAGTTTCTTAGTTTCGAAAGGTATTCTGTGTCTCAATTTAGATAAACCGACGAGAACATAGAAACAGCGACGGGTGACCTGAGACACTTGTTTTTCCCATGACAACGACGAGTCAACGTATACACCGAGAATTTTTGCGTGTGGAGATGGATTTATCTCTGCGTCACCAAATTTTATTGTCAAGGATTTGCATCTTTTCTGCTTCGGTTTGACAAACAGCAGCTCTGTTTTACTAGGATTAAGTTTAAGTCGATTTTGAGTGAACCAGAGAAGAGCAACGTCGAGTGTGCTTTCCATACGCTCCTTTAGTGATGCCAAGTTCTCAACCAGGTCGGAATCTAAGAACTGTACGTCATCAGCGTACATCACCTGCTTGCCAAATGGTAAATGTGCTGCAAGATCGTTAGTAAACATCAAAAACAATTTTGGTCCTAGTAATGATCCCTGAATTACCCCATGCGTCACTGGTAATGGCCCGGCGCCGCTTCCCCGGATGCTCTGACACCTATTTCTCAGCCAGTCCTCGAACCAATGCCTGTCCACGCCATACCATCCTAATTTATCTAACAAACGTGTATGCTCAACGCTATCAAAGGCGCGGGATGTGTCAGCCGCTAGAAGAGTGGATACATGACCATTTTCCATTTTAGATGAAAGAAAATTAAGTGTATCAATCATCGCAGTTTCAGTCGAATGATTACCTCGAAATCCGTGTTGGTTGTCACACAATACATGGTTTTGGTCAATGTAGGATGAAAGTTGAACAGAAAACATTTTTCACAAAGTTTTCCAGGCACACTGGTAATAGAAATTGGCCTAAAATTCGCAGGATCGCGCCGGTCACCCTTTTTGTACAGCGGTACAACACATGCATCCTTCCACCTAACCGGCACCTCCCCCGAGCGAAGTGAACAGTTGACCACATGCAACAGATGAGGCCCAATGGTCGGAAAGGTTACACGCAGCATCTGCACTGTTATGCCGTCACATCCACTCGCGCGCGAGTTGCCCATGCCACTTAGTGCGAACGATAACTCTGGCAGAGTCACAGTTCTCACCCTGAAGGCGCCGCTAATCACGCGCGGGGGTCGCGGTCGCAGTGGCGCCCCCTGCGGCGCCGCGGACAGCGCAGCAGCGACATCTGCCCCCGCAGACACGAAGTGGCGGTTTAGTCGCTCGGCCCACGTTGGGTCGCTGTGGTGGAGTGGGGTAATTCTCGGTTCCGGCTTCTTCGATGCTAGCAGATGCCGGCGAATGTCAGTCCAGGTTGTGGCTCGTTGATTTTTGTACGAGAGAGCGAAGTACTCCGAGCAGGCCCTGTACTGAGCTTTCTTGACGACATTTCTGCTGTTCCTAAATGCCTGCTGAGCGTCAGCACTTGTACGGTCCCGAGCCCAGGCTTCTAGAGCTCGGTCTCGTCTCTCCATACAACCCTGCAGCTCTGCGTTGTCGTGCAGCCAAGGGCAATAAGGGTGTTTGAGTCGGACAGTCCGAAGCGGCATGTGCCAGTCGATGATGGGTTGCCATACTTGTAGCCAGGCATCCCACTTCGCCGACGCTGTAGTGGCGCTGTAGACCGCACTCCAGTCGGCCAGGAGCATATCGAGGCACAGCGTGTCATTATCGACTTTTCTCGTGGAGGGAACCGTGATGGATTGCGCAGCGCGGCGCGTTCGCTTGGTCTGGATGTTAACGGTGATCATGTCGTGGTCGATGACGCTGCAGTCGATCACCCGGGCATTGGTGGTGAGCTCGGCATTGGAGGTGATGACGTGGTCGATTAGCGTCGAAGATGAAGAAGTGGTCCGAGTTGGTGCGGAAATCAGCTGTTGGAGGGAGAGGTCCCCCAGCATGGCCAGGTACCGTTGGGCTCCTGCGGAAGATGGTCGGAGCAGGTCGATGTTGATGTCACCCAACGCGCACAGCGGGTGCTGTCTGGCGAGAAGTGACGTCATCTGAAGTTGCAGATCATCCAGTACCGGCGCGATGGACGATTTGGGCGGCCTGTAAAGCACTCCGACCACAAATACAGTCGCACCGGCAAAGCGCATCCACAGGGCCTCGAGCGGAGAGCCGTTACCGGGCACGGTGAGCGTCTCTGCTTTCATCGTATCACGATACACTATGCATACACCACCACCGTGCGTTTTACGATCGCGGCGCTCCACAACATAGCCGGGAAATATGAGGAAGCTGCTGTCAATGTCCTCACTCAAAAATGTCTCACTGATGCAAAGAATGTCCGGTTTGTGTGCATCCAGGAGGACGTTCACTTCGTCGATAGACGGCATGAGGTGATTGATATTCAGATGTGCCAGTTTCAGCTGCCGGGTCGGCTGTTCCTCCGTTTGCTGGACATGAACGCGGGCCGTCTGCCGGGCAGTGAGTCTGGCTGGTATTGTCAGGCATCGGTGCTCTGTTGCTGGCTGGTGGCTCGCCACAGCTCGCATTTCCCGGCGCCTCCTCTGCCGCTTGCGCCGGCCAGCGCGGACTCCCCGGTGTAGGCGCCGGCGCGGGTGACAGGGCCGAACGGATTGCGGGCCGGCCCGCGGCCCCACGGCGCCAGCCGACCACGGGCGGCCGGCGGTCGGCCGGGTGACTTGTCATTGGGGCCGGAGCAGCGGCCGCCAGGCCTGCTCCGCTGTCAGGTTCCGGACAGCGGAGGGGCAGGGGAGCGGCGCACGCGGCACCACAGAGCAGCGCACCTGGAGCCGCTCCTGCACCACCGACCCGGCCGCCGCCACGCGGCGACCTTGACGCCGGTCAGCAGAGAGGTGGAACGGTAGAAGCACGGGACGTCCGTTGATTGGTCGAGGGCGGCGGTGGGCCTCTTCCGAAACCGGTAGAACACCGGCGGCCCGAGCGTGACTCTCCCCGCAAAATGCATTTAAGAACATGCAAAATTACGGCAGAGAACACAGTCACGCCATCCCAGACACAATCAGAAACGGAACCACAGACCTTGTAGAGTGATGAGTCGATTCAGGGCAGCACATGACACTGGGAACACCTTAAAATCTGAATAAAAACGAGAGCGCTACACAGACGCGGCCGCCATAGTCAGGCGCTCAGCTGATCTCCATAAGAAACTGCAGCGTGTGAGATCAATAAAACGGCTTGTGTTCACTGGTTGTGTATCTTGCTTACTGATTATATAAGGATGTTGTCACGACAACGTGCTATAAGTAAACATTATGTTAATAGCAATGCCAGTAACTAGTTAATTGTAAGGTGCATAGGCGCAGGAAGGGGTGGGGGGGGGGGGCGGGGGCCATGTGCAGGAACAGGCCAGGGGCCCCCCCACTTATGGTGTTTTTTTTTGTGCTAATATCTTTGATTTTGTCGACTGTGGAACATTTGAGACAGCATAAGGCAGACAAAAACGAGAAAAGACCAAATATATAAGAACATGTTGCATAGGGGTAAAGAGTTTCCCACACAACAAAATCAAAGTCTCACTGGCTCCTCACATTTCATGACGTTCCTGCGTTCCTGTGTAAGGTGTAGCCTGGGAGGCAATGATTATAATTTACCTGGTTCACCTCGCATTCGAGCTGGAGCCCAGCGGTCGCAGTTCTGACCTACCTTAACAACTCAGTATTTCTCCAGGAGCGCAAATTCGGTGTGGGAGCTGCTCCCGCACAGTTGGAAAACAAAGCCAGAAATGTATGTTTGCCTACAGTATGATATTGTACTTTGTATCATAAAACGGTGCAAAAAGGTAACGCAGAGCATTCAGAAATAACGTATGCCAAGATATAGCAAGGCGATTGGATTTAGCATGCGTTATATGGCAATGCATCGAAAGACTTAAGGGAATGTTTCACCTTTGTATTGGTTTTTAACTGAGATAGCCATTATATTTGGCCGTTATTGAAATGTCGAAAATACTAAGGTCATTTTTCCAAAAACTTAGCCGTTTTTAAGCAATTCAATTTATAGTTTGCAAGATGGGGTCTAGGCTAGTGCCGCCGCTGATTGGTTGACATATACTTTTTGAGCCAATCCCACTTTGTCAGCCAATCAGCGTTGAGCCAATCCTACTTTGTCAGCCAATCAGCGGCGGTATATAGCTCAATAATGACGTCATCATTCCAAATTGAAAACCTTAACCCGCGCACGTCGCTGGGGTCGGTAACCCGCTGTTCGGCTTTGCCCAGAACACGAACTGCAGGGGGGTTGATTTCCCCCCCTGAGATCTCGAAAACTACGCTACGTAGCGAGAATCAGAAAACGGAATTTGATAGCTTGATACATGTTCTATCGAAAGTATTTCAGTATTGTTTTAGGTCAGGTCAAAATTGAGGTCACCAGAGGTCATCAAAGGTCGAATTTTCCATTTTTTTCCTGTTTTAGGACATCGCTCCAGAAATTCTCATATATCTTAAAAACTATGCTAGTTAGAAACAAACGGAAAAAAGCAAACGCCAGCCAGTGAAATTTACAATCGCTAAAGTGTCTTTAAATTTGATATCAGGTCAGCATTTGAGGCTCCAGAGGTCAAAAAAGAAAAAAATGACGTTTTTCACTTTTCACTTCTTAAAAATCACTTTTTATGTAATAAAGATTACGGAAAACAGTTTACGTCATTGTGTTTATCTTGTCAAGGCGCTTTGCATGATATACATGGTGACCTTGTTAAGGTAACTTTAAAATTTGACCTCAGGTCAAGGTCAAGTGGTAACCCAAGTAGGGCATGTTGCATATGGGAAGACGTGTCTTGACGAGACAAACACATTGATGTCTGTTTTACTTCTCTTTCTTCATTATGTCGGGAGTTGTTGACAAAAAAAGTGATGGTGACCTCGCATGACCTTAAATGACCCAATAGGGGTCACTGAACAAAAATTACACTTGGATCATCAAGAATATCCTATAATAACATGATCCAGAAGTAATTGGACTAATATCATGCATAGCCTTAGCATTCGTATATTTCCCCATTTACTTATTATGGGGAGGTTACGAAATTAACCTGACCTTAGGTAACCGATATCAAAATTCCGAGATAAACGAATTGTAAGTACGTATGCCCCCACGACATCCTGTAAGTTTCAAACTGATCGGTGAAAAACTCTGGCTGTGGCACAACTGCAAACATTTTTGGAGGTGGGGTCACTTGACTTGGTCTGGTGACCTGACCTGAGATGACCCTAGGTTTTTTTTCTTCAAAGTGTGCGCAATTGATGTCTTGACAAGTGTGCGAAAACCCGGCGGCGCTGCGCGCCGTCGTTTTTTCGCTATCTTTGAAAAACCAGAGGGGGGGGGGGGCGGAAATCAATCCCCCTGCAGTGCGCGGGTTAATTTGTATAAAGTTAAGTGACTTTTCGAGATAGAAAAATATCACCATCGTTTTCAGCAGCACTTACTTCATATTTTAGCCTACAGCCAGCGTATATTTGACAACTTTCAGAAAGGTGAAACATTCCCTTTAACGCAAGAGGGGGAAAGACCATCGAAAGAGGAATTTAATCTGCAATATGTCCGAAACCAATCAAGGCGTGATTTATTACCGTGTTTAGTATCCATTACCAACGACCCAAATGACATGTTTTGGGCGCGTGTTTGGGTGCCTGCAGTGAACATCCGTCCGTTGTTGAGGGATGATCACTGCTGTGATTAGCTCGTTATTATTATGTTGAGTATGTTCAGTTGAGTTATGACAGCGATTGGAGTTGAGGTATAGGTTTGGGCTGGGGTGAGTTGGCAGTGACGGTCGCTGGCAGCAGCGGCTATAGACTACACAGCGGCTACAGACGCGCACAGCGGCTATAGACGTACACAGGGGGCTACAGACGCGCACAGCGGCTATAGACTACACAGCGGCTATAGACGCGCACAGCGGCTACAGACGCGCACAGCGGCTATAGACGTACACAGGGGGCTACAGACGCGCACAGCGGCTATAGACGCGCACAGCGGCTACAGACGCGCACAGCGGCTACAGACGCGCACAGCGGCTACAGACGCGCACAGCGGCTATAGACGTACACAGGGGGCTACAGACGCGCACAGCGGCTATAGACGCGCACAGCGGCTATAGACGCGCACAGCGGCTACAGACGCGCACAGCGGCTATAGACGTACACAGGGGGCTACAGACGCGCACAGCGGCTATAGACGCGCACAGCGGCTACAGACGCGCGCAGCGGCTATAGACGTACACAGGGGGCTACAGACGCGCACAGCGGCTACAGACGCGCACAGCGGCTACAGACGCGCACAGCGGGTATAGACGTACACAGGGGGCTACAGACGCTGACTTGTGAGAAACTGGCGGCTGAGAGGTTCCTAACCACACACCCAATTTGAACACAATCGGCTCTGCCGTTCCTGAGATATACAATAGGGGTGTGCACGTACGCACGTGCAGTCAACCCACCCCTGAGTTGTGGGAAAGTGGTGACTGAGGGGTCCATAACCACACACCAAATTTGCACACAATCTGCCAGCCGTTGCGGAGTTTTTGCGAGAAAACACTTTTCAACACCCCTGACGCTGCACGCGCCACGCGCAGTGGTAGTCACCCACATGAGTCAGCACTGGTCTCAAACAGGGTAGGTTAGATGGGGCTGGTCAGCAAAGAAGTCAGCTTGTCAATCGGACGAGCGGTTGCACAGGTATGAGCTTCTCAAAAGCGTCGCCACGGGTCGGGCCGGGTCGCGTCGGGCCGGGCCGGGTCGGGTCGGGTCGAGTCGGGTCGGGCCGCTCATAGTCAGATTTGTCCCATATACCACGGAAGGACGAGCGAGCGCTTCGCGCTCGCTCGTAACAACTTAATTACCGAGCGGGCGCGAAGCGCCCCTGAGGTTTCTCGTCAACTTACTAGACAAATTTACATTTCACCCGGCCCGAACCGGCCCGACACGGCCCGACACGGCCGTACAGACGCTTTTCGGAAGCTAATAACTTTGTAACCACTGCTCCGATTGAGATAGAATTTTCACCATTGGATAGGTCCATCAAATACATTTTGTTTGTGGTATAGCGCGTTCTAATAGGGGTGGTACCACAGCGCGTGGCACACGCAAATGTTGACATGAATAAAAATCGTTCTAGATAAAAAAATGGCTTTATTTATCTAAGCATGAATTTATACGATGAAACATGCAGCGCTCAGGACGTACTCCCTTTTGGCGGATTCGAGAAAGAAGATCATAAACAATTTAATAGGCCAGTAAAACGCCTTTGCCACACCGCGCCCGCTCGGTCCTCGCCCAAAAAAGACGTTCTACTGGTTTGTATGTAGTTTGTCCCAGGGAAGCAACTGATACCGCTCGGTTACTGCCGATAAAGGTGTTTTACTGATATTAAATTGTTCATGATCTCCTTTCTCGGATTTTCCAAACGAGAGTTCGTCCTGAGCGCTGCATGCTTCATCGTATAAATTAATGCTTAGATCAATAAAGCCATGTTTGATCAAAAATTATTTTGGTTCATTTCGACGTTTACGTGTGCCAAGCACTGTGCTACAATCCCTATCAGAACGCACCATACCGAAACAAAATGTATTTGATGGTCATATCCAATGGTGGAAACCCGATCTCAATCGGAGCAGTGGTTGCAAAATTATTAGCTACCGAAAAGCGCCTGTATGGCCGGTTCGGGCCGGGTCAAATGTAAATTTGCCTAGTAAGTTGACGAGAAACTTGACGGGCGTTTCGTGGTTGCTCGGTAATGATATATCAATATATCAGTAAAACGCCTTTTTGGGCGATAACCGAGCGGGCGCGCTCTGGTAAAGCTAAATTAAGTTTTATTAAATTGTTCATGATCTCCTTTCTCGAATCCGCCAAAAGGGAGTACGTCCTGAGCGCTGCATGCTTCATCGTACAAATTAATGCTTAGATCAATAATGCCATTTTTTTCAATAATTATTTTTTGTTCATTTTGACGTTTGCGGGTGCCACGCGCTGTGATACCACCCCTATCAGAACGCACCATACCAAAAACAAAATTGATTTAATGGTCCTATCCAATGGTGAAAACCCGATCTGAATTGGAGCAGTGGTTGCAAAGTTACTTTATTTGCTTCTGAAAAGCTTCTGTAAGGCCGTGTCGGGCCGGTTCGGGCCGGGTCAAATGTAAATTTGTCTATTAAAGGAAATAGTTCACCTTCAACATGGGATTTTGAACTGAAATAGCAGTTGTGTAGCCCGTGTTGAGAAATCCTTATCTGCAACTTTTCTTGGCTGAAAAGACTCCAGCCGAAGATATTTGACTTTTTGGCGAAGGAATGCTGCGCATATATGATATACCGTACCGTCTGGGAGTGCCAGCACTGGTCTGAGCATGCGCAGACCAATAACGCACACCAAAACATTAATAATTTACGACCTTCTGTCCTGAATTGGCGCGATGTAGGACCATTTTTGAAAAGAAAAGAAAAACTGTATGAAAAAAAATATAATAAAATCGTGTTCTGAAAAATTTCCCGAAGGTGAACTATTTCCTTTGAGTTGATGAGAAATATTACGGGCGCTTTGCGCCCGCTCGGTAACAACTTAATGTTTATGTTGGCATGCATGGAGGCCTGGCAATTTTTATGGAGGACTAAAGGGACTAAAAGGACTATGTGTTTATACCACGTGTGCTCCCATACCGTTGCATATTTCAAACCTGTTTAAGCTTTACTAGAGCGCGCCCGTTCGGTCATCGCCAAAAAAGGCGTTTTACTGGTTCTATATTTTTATATTCTGTAACTAACACGAAGTTGTCCTGGATTTGACAGGTCAATAACCCTTCTTCATTAGCTGCGCCAGCCACCATGGGAGACCAGTTTTTGAGCTGCCTTTCAGGACAGCTTTTTATGTGTCCATGTGTTCCTGCCTCATCACGGTGGATCAGCCCTCCATTGCTTGGCTGCTGCCAGTACAATCCATTAGTGGTTGTTGCTGCATTAACTCCTGTACTTAACTCCTACACTCCTACATAGGGTGACTAGTTTGTACGATTAATTATTCCATCAACATCTAGTCTCTCAATCCGTACCGTATTTGTGTTTGAAAGACAGCGTATCTGAGTGTCGAGTGATCGGCCAGTGTGCTGTGTCCAGAGTGTGCTATGGACGTCCGGGCGTTCCACAGCCTCGTCTGGCTGCTGATCAGCTGCTGGCTGCTGATCGGCTGCTGGCTGTCCAGCACTGCTGGGCTGGGGATCAGCAGGACCTACTCCACCACCGCCGACACCGTTACTGTGAGTAACACCGCCGTCAGGTGCAGCGCCTCGCGGCTAGCTAACGATTTGTTGGGCGATAATCAAATGATGAGAACATTTAGGTTTGCACGCATGCCCAACCATTGATTCGAAACGATTCTGCAGAAACGTCATCTCCTGTGCTTCTGAAAGACGTAAACTGATCAAACTACATAAATATGTTCAATTAAAGGGAATGTTTCACCTTTCTGGAAGTTGTCAAATATACGCCAGTTGTAGTGCAAAAATATGAAGAAGTGCTGCTGAAAACGATGGTGATATTTTTTCTTCTTCTTCTTCGAAAACTTCACTTAACTTCTAAAAATTAAGTTTGTAATATTTGATTTGATGACGTCATATTGAGCTATAGACCGCCGCTGATTGGCTGACAAAGTGGGATTGGCTGAAAAGGTGTCTGTCAGCCAATCAGCGCGGCGGCTGCACCAGCCTGGAGTCATTTTGCAAATGGTAAATTAAATTGCTTAAAAACAGTTAAGTTTTGGGAAAATGATCTTAGTAATTTAGACATTTCAATAATTGGCCAGGATAATGGCTATATCAGTTTAACCCTCGCCCTACGGGGGGGCTGACAGCCCCCCCCCCCTGGGGTTTTTCTTGAATAACGTTTTACACATGCGGTGCATCTTGATGAAATTTTTGTTAGCTGAGTTTACAACAATTATACGTGTGCTGTAAAAATTTAATTGAAATTAGTTAAGTGGTTTGGGAGTTAATCATGTTTTGATGACGTTATGTTGGTAAAAAAGAGAAATATTTGCAAAATCGTAGAAAACAGAGTTTTAAAGTGAATTGTAAACGCAATTCACTTAAGATACAAAATGCCATTCTCTTTAAAATGGCAATCTCAAATTTGCAAAACTTTGGGGTTTTGACCCTTAAAATAAAATAAAATATTTTTAAAACAAAATCCCCACAAAATCAAATTTTTCGAAGATATTAGAAAAACCCGAATATATGTGAGAGAACTAAGTATGGACAATATCCATACCAAATTTCAAAGCAATATCTTCATTTTTGACTGAGTGATGGCTCCCTAAGTGTAAGAAACTGATGACGTCATTTTTTAAAATAACTTTTTTGACTTTTTTTGCCAAGATACGAACAAATAATTACTTTTTTTTTGTATTTCTGAGCCACAATTGGTCTAGGAACATGCCTTTTTATTTACATTTATCAATTTATAATTTTGAGGTTTTCTGAAGAGCAAAATCGCTGTTCTGGACGTGATAAATCCGAGGTCATTCACTTGACCTGGAAGGTCACCCGTTGACCTGAAACCTAAAAATCGCATGCTGTTAGATTCCTTTCATGACAGGCAATATGCTGGTTCTTACCGTATTGCTCTAAGTTGCTTGGTTTGGAAGTTAACAGGGGGGCCTGTCAGCCCCCCGTAGGGCGAAGGTGAAAAAAGCTCCCGTAGGGCGAGGGTTAAAACCAATACAAAGGTGAAACATTCCCTTTAAATGTGCCAGGGAGAGGGACGATGTCTGTGAAGTTAGCCACAGCCACAACAACGATTTCAGTGTCGGTAACCAATTTGTACCAAGTTTCTTTTTCCGAAGATCAAATTTGACTCCCTATTTAAAATAAATCAGATCCATTTTGACCTCAGAATTCTCATTCAAGTTCAAATTTAAGGTCAAACGACGGTGAACGCTGTAGCGCATAAAGTTACCGTTCGATCACGACAAAAGTGGTCTCAAACGATTGCCCGTGCTCAGCTCGAGGACGACAATTTTTGTTAGTTGTGCTTCGTGTCCTTAAAGTGTACACCTGTACACCTGTACACCTTAAAGTGTACACTGTGTACAACTCCGCCCCCAGCGTTACCTAAGCTCAGTTCACATGCTGGTGGCCGGCCCGGCTCACCCATTGGCCGGTCGGCTGACTTGTCACGTGACCGCTCAGACCGGGTCGGCGCCGTGCGGCCGGAATTTCTCGACAGCGCTGCTTGCATGCGTCTTCTATAGTCCGTGCATTAGCCCGCGCTTGACCGGGGTCTCAGCAGAACGCCATTGACCGGGGGGGGGGGGGATATTGCCCCCCTCATTATCTGCGGAACCAACAATCAGTGCAATCAGTGAGTCAGTGAGTGCAACGCGGCATTCGAAAAATCTCAATGAGACGCATCTAAAGCATACTCGACATTTTCAAATTGAGGTCACATATCAGGTCAAGGTCGGGTCAAGGGTCAAAGTAGAGGCATTTGAGTTTATGGACCATACTTTCCATCCAAAGCCTTTGATTGCGACCACGATCACCCAAAGTGCTTCCAAAGGTATATAATACACATCCCGCATCAGCTAAAATGAGATTGTTGGCAAAGGTCCAGGTCAGGTCACAAAAGGTCACTATGCGCAAAATATCTATGCAAGTCATGCGACACATGTTTTATGGGTTATTTTACACGTATAATTTGATAGTGATAGGCATGGTACCACCAGACCTCATTTAAGTGAAGTTAGTGTCAAGTTCAAGTCAAGGTCAGGTTACATAAGGTCAAAATTCGAAATTGATCAATACAAAAGGCATGTTTCTGGACCCGTGTTACCTCCGAAATGCAGTGGTGGCATGTATTATTTCGTAGCTGGTCATTACAAACCGTAAAACCTAATTTTAAAAACATACGTCATGAGTCCCCCATGCTTTAGAAGCCATAAGTCAGTCCAAAATGGTGATACTATTTTGAAATATGGTTTGGTAAATCTATATGTGGTTCTCTAATATTACATATTTTTAATATCTTTGAAAAGTTTGATTTTGTGGGCATTTTTTCCGATTTTTGTTTTGTTTTATTGTTTGAGGGGTAAAAATCAAAATTGTCAACCTTCGAGATAACCGTGGCGATAGATTGCCATTTGCTATCGTTTTACGCTATTTGATTTCATTTTGCTAAAAGTATGGCCTTTGTACGGTCTGTTAAATTTGGGTTGATTTTTTCGTCAAACTCGTCTGTAGTGCGAAATTGTTTTTTTTTGCACAGAAGATGTGAAATTGATGTAGAGGAAGGTACCCAAATTTTCACGCTGATAGCGCTATTGATTGGTGTGCTATTGCGAAAGTTCTTCAAGAGGGCGCTTTTCGCCCCCCCCCCAATTAATGGCGGGTTAATGGGCCCATGGATCAATCACCTAACGAGTCAGCGGGGCAAGTTATCTCCCGAAAAATGTGAATGGGTTAACCGGTGAACGCGTAAGCCATCCTGAAGTATTTTCCCTTCCATTATTTAACCTCAACGATATAACCTGCACGATGCGTGTGTTGTGAATATCACAACGCACCAAGAGACATCCAGCAGATCACCTAGATACATCCAGCAGATCACCCAGAAACATCCAGCAGATCACCCAGAGACATCCAGCAGATCACCCTGAGACAGGGACTCGTCTAAGGAAATTTGACTGGGGGGGGGGGGGGTGGGCAGGCTTAAGATGACTTATTTTAATTTCACCCGTTCTTGTCCACGAACAGTCACACTTACTCTGGTTTTTCCATAGTCCATTGATATAGTTAAAACGGGCAGTAATATTCATAAAATAAATAGTTGTGCATTCAAACAATTATGTTGAGATGATTGATAAGCAGTTCAATTATACATCGTTATTAACACGCGCCCTGGAGGGCCTCTGATAATTACACGCCCTGGAGGGGGGGGGGGCGGATTTCGCCCCACCTATGATCTCGAAAACCACGCAACGTAGCGACAAGCAGGAAACGACGTTAGATAGCTCGAGACAAGCTCTTTCGAAAGTATTTCGTTATTTTTTTTTCAGGTCAATATTGAGGTCACCAGAGGTCATCAAGGGTCAGATTTTCAAATTTTCAAGACTTCGGTTCGAACACCCCCAAATATCTCGGGAACTATGATAGTTAGCAGCAAACGGAAAAAAGCAATCGAAAGTCATTGCAAAATTCAATCGACATAGGTGTCCTCAGATTTGAGGTCAGGTCAATAGTTTAGGCTCCAGAGGTCATCGAATGTCAAAAAGGTGATTTTGTTTCCAAAACTGTTTTCCCCCATAACCTTTTACCTAATACGGATAAAGCAATCATGTTTACGCCATCGCGTGTGTCTTGTCAAGGTGCTTCGAATCATATTCATGGTGATCGGGTTAGGTCAATTGAGAAATTTGACCTCAGGTCAAGGTCAAGTGGTGACCCAAGTTGGTCATGTTGCATATTGGGAGACGTGTCTCGACGAGACAAACATATTGGTACCGTTTTCTCTTCTCTATCTTGATTATGTCGATAGTTATTGATAAAACCGTGTTGGCGGTCACAAAATTGACCTGACCTTAGGTCACCGATATTATAATTCCGAGATAAACAAATTGTTGGTATCTATGACCTTATGAAGTCCTGCAAGATTGAAACCGATCGGCGTAAAACTGTGGCTGTGGTACTACTGCAAACGTTTTGGAGTTGAGGTCATCACGTGACCTGGTCTGGTGACCTGACCTGAGATAACCTGAGGCCAAGAATTTAAATAATTCGGGAAGTTCATTTCTAAACAGGTATACAAAAAACGGTGGCGCTGCGCGCCGCCGTTTTTGCGCTATCCTCGAAAAACCGGAGGGGTGGGCGGATTTCGCCCCCCTCCAGGGCGCGTGTTAACCCACCATTGACTGGGGGACGTTTAAGGCCACCCCACGCGTGTTTGGAAATGGCAACAAGTTAAGGAGGAGGCTTGTACTTAAGGAGACGTAAGTCAGTCAAAAATATAGATATTGCTTTGGGGGGGGGGGCATCGTCCATACTTGGGTCTCCAATATATCTTCCTGTTTTTTAATATACTATACAATTTTGATTCATTTTTTGGGGAAGGGGGTTTTTTTTGGGGGGGGGGGATTTCCACAAAATCAAACTTTTCAAACATATTCAAAAACGGAAGATGTATTGGAGAACCAAGTATTGACGATGCCCTCCAAAAAAAGAAGCAATATCTATATTTTTGACAGACTTATGTCTCCCTAAGTATCAGCCTCCTGGTTGCTATTTCTAAACAGCCACCCCCACCCCTCCCGACGAACTTTCGCAATAGCTAAAAACAAAAAATAGAGCTATCAACGTGAAACTTCAAGCACTTTTTCTCACATCAATTTTACGTCTTCTTTGCAAAAATGAAGCAATTTCGTCGAACAATCTTTGAGATATAGCGCATTTAGTGGTGTCACTACACACGAGTTTGACGATAAACAAAATCAGCTATAATGTAACAGACCGCACAAAGGTCATATTTTGAGAAAAATGCAATAAAAAACCTCAAAAGATAAACACAAAATAGCATGGGCCACAAAATGGATATCTCAGAGTTTGTAAATTTTGGTTTTGCCCCCTCCCCCCAAAAAAAACATTTTTAAAAGATATTAAAAAGAAGAAAAAATATATAAGAAAAACACATGGGAAATCCCTAAACAAAATTTGAAAACAATATCACATTTTTTACTGACTTATGGCTTCTAAAGTACTTGGGTAACTCATGACGTTTTTGTAATGTTATTTATGACCGGGTGCGAACAAATTAAAGGGACATTGCCACCTCGCAGGCCAATATGGTGTTTTTGGTGTGTATCGGTCGATTAAGCGTGTCCGATTTCACCTGCAAAATTTGGTTCCCGAAACTCCCCCCATTAGATAAAAAAAAATACATTTGCATCACTCATGGTTGCCAAGCATTTGTAAAATTGGAGTCGCCACATCACTATTTAGAATCACTTCTTTGCGGACTGTTATTTTCTTTTGAATGTTGCAAACTCAACATCACCATTCCGTCAGTGCACTTTAAAACTAAATAGCGTATGCCCTCTTTCATAATAAAACAGCAAGAATTGCTATGGCTCGACTTTGGGACCGTAGGAGTTGTGACCTATACCTTATAACACAGATAAACTTTTCAAGGTCAAGTCTCGGCGAATTCGGACGCTTCGGCTTTGGGCGGGCGCTAATTGCACAGCCAAACTGGACGAGAGCGGCCATCATGAATCTAGTATTGAGCACAGCGGGACCAACGTTTTAGAGTCTGAAATAAATAGAAAATGCTTTGCCGATACACTGCTTTAGGTGCTGCTGGAGCAAGTGTGAGCTTGAGCATACATGATTGTTGATCCCCGCCATTTATTTAAGTTGCTTTTTAGAAATCCTCCGGATGTGGCAATATCCCTTTAACGTCACCGCTGCACTTCTGAGGCAAAACTGGTCCAGAAACATGTTTTTTTATATTTAAAAATGTCAACTTTTGACCTTATGTGACCTGACCGTAACCTGAGTTTTATACTAACTTCACTTAAATGAAGTCAGGGGTAAAATGACTATCACTCTCGAATTATACGTGTAAAATAACCCATAAAACATATGTCGCATGACTTTCGTAAATATTTTGCACATGGTGACCTTCTGTGACATTGAACTTGACTTTTGCCAACAATCTTACTTTAGCTCATGCGGGATGTGTATTATACTTTTGAGATCACTTAATGTGATCATGGTCGCAATCGAAGGCTTTGGATGGAAAGTACTTATGTCCCATACACTCAATTACCTCGATCTTGACCTTTGACCTGACCGTGACTTGACATGTGACTTCAATGTGAATCTTTTGAGCATGTTTTAGATGTGTTTCATTGCGAACTTTCGAATGCCGCATTGCGCGTCTCGCTGCGATTATTGGTTCGGAAGATCCCCCAGTCCCCCCCCCCCCCCCCCTCCAGCGTTCGGCTGGGACCCCCATGGCAAGGGCGGGTTAATTGTGTTGACAGATGACAGCCAGAATGGACCAGTGTGGCTAAATTTCCAAATTTAGCTTGAACATGACATCTGTACCTACATGAAATGTACACCATAGTTGAAAAATACCTACATAACTATTAACTACCAGTAAGGCGCCGTAGTTGGCGATGAAAGAGCTAGCGCGAATGAACTGCATGGGGAATTTCAACTTGATCGGGCAAGTAGTTTGAGATACAAGAAAAAGTGCACACGTGCGCCCGTGCAGAGGCACCCACCTTTGACTCGTGGGAAAGTGGGGGCTGAGAGGTCGTCCCTAACCACACACCAAATTTGAACACAATCGGCCCAGCAGTTCCAGAGATATATAATAGGGGTGTGCACGTGCAAAGCAAAGAAGTCAGCTTGTCAATCGGACGTGCGGTTGCAGAGATATGAGCTTCTTAAAAGCGTCGCTACGGGTCGGGTCGGGTCGGGTCGGGCCGGGCCGGGCCGGGCCGGGCAACTCATAATCAGATTGTTCCCATACACCACTGAAGGACGAGCGAGCGCTTCGCGCTCGCTCGTAATTATCACTTTATTGGCGTTCCTTGCAGGAAGGTTCAAACTCATATGACATGACATTCATTCATTAGTCATTACGAGCGAGAGCGCTTCGTGCAGTATATGGGAACCATCTGAATATGAGCGGCCCGACCCGCCCCGGCCCATGGCGACGCTTTTGAGAAGCAAATATCTCTGCAACCGCACGTCCGATTGACAAACAGGTTTCTTTGCTGAGTATCCCCATCCAACCTAACCTGTTTGAGACCGGTGCCGACTCATATGGGTGACTACCACTGCGCGTGGCGCGTTCCGCGTGAGGAGTGTTTGAAAGTGTTTTCTCGCCAAAAAAACTTCTCAACGGCTGGGCCGATTGTGTTCAAATTTGGTGTGTGGTTAGGGACCCTCCGCCGCCGCCTTCCCACAAGTCATGGATGGGGTGTATCTGCACGTGCGCACGTGCACGCCCCTATTCTATATCTCAGGAACGGCTGAGCCGATTATGTACAAATTTGGTGTGTGGTTAGGGACCTCTCAGCGGCCAATTTCCCACAAGTCGGGGTGCGGTGCCTCCACGTGCGCACGTGCACACCCCTATTCTCTATCTCAGGAACGGCTGAGCCGATTGTTCTCGAATTTTGTGTGTGGTTTGGGACCTCTCAGCCGCCGCCTTCCCACAAGTCAGGGATGGGGTGCCTCTGCACATGCGCACGTGAACATCCCTATTCTATTTTTATTTTTTTATTTTATTTATTTTATTGATCGCCAACAGAGCAAGACTCCAATAACAGGCGAAGTCGTGAGAGATAAAACACGATGGTAAACTACTAAATACATAGTAAAACATAAACACATCATAAATGTATAAATAAATACAAAAAAGCACCAGCAATCGTATAAGTTTAAAGCGACGCCACATACTTGAGGACACTGTTTTTAAAACTGTAAAAGTTGCCTCCGAACATATATCACTATTTTCACAATATCACTATTTAAGAAGGTGTTAACTATTTTCGGAATCCTGACAAACAGTCCACTTTGTACAGTGCTCACTCGTGCATGGGGCACCGCGAGCAGGGTTCGCGAGCGGGTCGATCGGGCAGGCACTCTCAAAGGCAAATTGAACAAGAGAGTTCCTGAGTCCAGTCTGTTGTCAAAGACGCTGCGAGCAAACAGAATATCATGCTGGATTCTCCGAGAAGCCAGAGAGGTGACTTTGAAATATTGCAAAAGATCTCGGTACGAAAGAGAAGAAAAGCCAGCGCGATGGTGTGCTTGAAGCCACATGAGGAATTTGTGCTGTACCCGATCGACCCGCTCAGTGTGGGCCTTGGCCGCACCTGTCCAGATTACGCTGCCGTACTCTAAAACTGAGCGCACATTGGCATAGTAAGCAGCCATAAGGGCACTTTGCCTAAATTTATCTCGTCCCGCATGTTGGAACGACCGAATCAAGAGCCCAAGTGCTCGGTTGCCCTTGCGTACCGTACAGTTCACATGGGCCGCAAAGGTCAGCTTTGAATCTATCATGACTCCCAGATCACGGATCTGTGACACTCGCTCTAACTCTGTGTTATCAATGAAGTAATCTGTCTGGACAGGTGCGCGTCTGAGGGTCATCGTAAACGACTTGCATTTACTGGGATTTAGGGTGAGTCCCCAGCTGACAGACCAGGCAATCAGCCGGTCCAGGTCCTCCTGAAGCCGAAGTCCGTCAGCAGGGGACTCAATTTTGCGATAAAGTTTAACGTCGTCTGCGTAAAGCAGACAGCCGGAGTTGATAACGGATGGCAAATCGTTTATAAACAACGAGAAGACCAAAGGGGCCAGAATGGACCCTTCCGGAACACCTGAGAGGACCGGTTTCCACTCGGATGTCTTCCCATTGACGACGACCCTCTGACGCCTACCCGACAGGTACGAGACGAACCATTTTTTAGCATTTCCTTGCAAATTGTAAGAATTTATGAGTTTGTGAACAACAAGCGCATGATTGACACTTTGAAAGGCGGCCGAGTAGTCAGTATAAATAGCGTCCGTCTGGTACCCGCCAGATATGGCCCCCCACGCAGAGTGCAAGTACACCGCAAGATTCGAGATACATGAGCGTTTTGGAATGAAGCCATGCTGCTGCTCACATAAAACCGGTTTTACATGATTAGATAACTGGTCATATACGACGCGTTCGAGGATCTTTCAAAGAGGGGGAGCAGGGACACTGACCGGTAATTACCCGGTACTTTTTTGTCACCCTTCTTGAACAACGGGATAATGTTCGCCTGCTCCACCTCTCCGGAAATACACCACCTCTCACAGAAAGGTTACAAATTTTGTCATCGGCACAACGAGCTCATCCGCACACTCAGAGATAATCCTTGCGCTGATGTTATCAGCGCCGCATGCCTTGTTGGGCGCTACAGACTTGAGGGCGCTTAGGACGGCACTATCAGTCACAGTAAATTCATCAAGGCTATCGAGTACATGATATTCTGGAGCGTCCGGAAATGTTCGCACTCTCGGATCGGTAAACTTTGAAGCGAAAGCTTCATTAAGTACAGTGGCTCGTTCGTAGTCACCGGTCACATGGCTGCCGTTCGAATCGATCAAAACAGGTGAGACGGACGCCTTCTTAGCAACACACTTTAAAAATGACCAGTTTCGTTTGGGGTTAGTCTTAAAATCATCTGTAAGTTTCACTAAATATTCAGAATACTTCGCGTTAGCGATGTGCTTAAATTCCCTTCTACGGTCAGCAAAGTCCGTCTCACTCGCGTGCCCAGGATTGCGCTTCAGGCGTCGGAAGGCCGCCTCTTTCAGTCGAAGTGCGGCGCGCACCGTCCGATCGAACCAAGGCGGTACTCTGCGTCGCAACACCACTGTCGGTATGTGATCGGCGATCGCGGAGTCCAACAAGTCATAGAACATGTCTACGGCCTCATCAACACTCACATCATCCAAAACCGACCACGGGATCAGGGCGAGACTACGGCGCATTCCCTCAAAATCTGCACGTTTATAATTGAAAGCAGTGCGGCGCGTGACGACTGGGGGGCGAGTCAATGGTAGGCGAAGGGTTCCTAACAGCTCTTTATGATCAGTGTTAAAATGACTATCCTGAACTATCACATACATCGGGGCAATACGAGAAAATGCTAAATCTAAAAAATTGGAACCTCTAGTCGGATCGCTCACCCACTGTTTCAGGCCAAGCACATCAACGGCGTCTAAAAACCGCACCGCTCGTCCAGACGTCTTAGTCAGGGTCGGCGTCGCCCCGCCGGGAGTCGCCGTCCATCCAACTTCTGGCAGGTTGAAGTCGCCGACGACAACCAGCCTGCCGTCTCCCGGCTGAAGAGCCGACAGGGCCGCCGCTATCCTCTCCAGGGCGGGGTCGTCATCAGGCGGGCGGTAGCAGACGGCGATCGTGATGGCAGCCCGCTGCAGCCGGACCAGTATCACCTCGATGTCAGGAGGGTCCGGCAGTCGCAGCGGCAGCAGGGAGGAGCGGACGGCGCAGGCGACGCCGCCGCGTCGCCTGCGCCGTCCGCGAACTATATCCGAGGAACTGCTGAGCCAATTGTGTTAAAATTCGGTGTGTGGTTTGGGACCTCTCAGTCGCCTCTGCACGTGCGCACGTGCGCACCTTTTTGTATCTCAGAAACTACTTGCACGATCGAGTTGAAATTCACCATACCTTTCCTTCGCGCTCGCTCGTTCATCGCCAACTAACGCCTTACTGGTTTACTTGGTTTAAGGTTTTGGAGTAATGTCCAACACTAATCCATGCTTTTCCAGTTCATCTAAGTTCCAAAATATATGTTGAAAACTGGGAAGTGAATATCTTTAAGCTGTGCGATTTTCGAAGATGGGATCAATTCGGCAAAATTAGCAATAGATTGTGTCATATAAAAATATGCATGCTTTTATTGAGAAATAGGCCTATTTGACGTGTGTCGGTTTCCACTACTGTGTGTTTTCTTCCATTTTCAGCATCTCGCAGTGATCATAATACTTCATGATCATGATGATCATGATGATCATCATGATGATCATGATCATGATGCTAACACTTATAATATAAAACATCGTTTGAGTTATTGTTGTCATTATACACCATCTGCATTGGATCAGTTGCAATAACTACATATGTATTGTATATGTCATGTGTGTGCATCTGATCGTATGGCCTATAACCGGGGTGTAGGCTGTAGCTTCTCCAGAAAAGTTGAGGGGGCGGAGCTGGGAAAAATCGCTTTAAGTACCATGCAAATCCACGCAAATACAGATTTATCCCCGGAGTTGACCTACTTCCTCGTCCAAGTGGGGGGGGGGGGGGGGGGGGGGGTGAAACCACCTCAACGGAATAGGATCATAAATCCCTAGCCTATAACTTGCACAGAACAGTTCAAATGTGCATCTCGCCAACAATTATCACCTGTTTAAACTTCCCCCCATCGACCGTTTTTTTGCCTCGACTGGGGGGGGGGGGCAGGAGCCGTGACTGGGGGGGGGGGGGTATTGCCCCCTAGTTAACATGTTAGACGAGTCCCTGCCCTGAGCCATGCCCTGTGTGTTCGGCAGATAACGGCGCACCACAGCAGTCTGTGGCCGCTGCCGTGGAGGCTGCAGCCGCAGCCCAGGTTCTTCCTCGAGGACAGGACTCCACTGGGACGCCGCATTCCTGGACTCGCCAAGACAAGTCGGTGCTGTGGCATAGTCAACGACGCCACCAGGATTGTGCAAGGCACGCCAACGAAACGCGACCAGTTCCCTTGGATGGTAAGTGCTTTGTTAGCCTGTGGATGTCGCGGTCATGTTCTTCATGGGCGATTGATGTTGTCATGTTGGCACTGCATGTCATTCGAGTGTTGAGGAAAGGTAACCAAAGCTAGTCAAGTGATCTACGTACTGGTGAGTAGATGCAGCATAAAGAACATGCTGGTGCAGGACACCAAAGCTTCTGTTCGACCATTCGCTTGGCGGAGAGGATGCGCTCAGACAAATTGAGGATATTTTTGAAAGAGGTACGAGTCATATTAAAATAAATTTATTACCGAGCGGGCGCGAAGCGCCCATGAGGGTTCTCGTCAAATTACTAGACAAATTTACATTTGACCCGGCCCGACCCGGCCCGACCCGGCCCGACCCGGCCCGACCCGGCCATAAAGAGCTTTTCAGAAGGTAATAACTTTGCAACCACTGTTCCCATTAAGATAGGGTTTTCACCATTGGATAGGACCATCAAATACATTTTGATTTTGTTATGGTGCGTTCCGATATGGGTGGTACCACAGCGCGTGGTTCTCGCAGACGTCGAAATGAACAAAAATCATTCTTGATCAAAAATGGCTTGATATATCTAAGCTTTCGTTTTTTTTTATACGCTGAAGCATGCATCCGCTCAGGACGTACTCCCTTTTGGCGGATTCGAGAAAGGAGATCATGTACAATTTAATCAAACATAATTTTTATGTTCGCATGCATGGATGCCTGGCAATTTGTATGCAGGTCTAAAAGGATTAAAAGGACCATGTGTTACTAACACGTGTGCTCCTGTACCGTTTCATAATTCAAACCTGTTTTAGCTTTACCAGTGCGCGCCCGCTCGGTCATCGCCCAAAAGGGCGTTTTACTGGTATTATTATAAGTTTTCCGTCCATCCGTCAGCCCGTCTGTCCACGCGGTTGTGTGTGTGTGTGTGTGTGTTTGTGTGTGTGTGTGTGTGTGTGTGTGTGTGTGTGTGTGTGTGTGTGTGTGTGTGTGTGTGTGTGTGTGTGTGTGTGTGTGTGTGTGTGTGTGTGTGTGTGTGTGTGTGTGTGTGTGTGTGTGTGTGTGTGTATGTGTGTGTGTGTGTGTGTATGTGTGTGTGTGTGTGTGTGTGTGTGTGTGTGTGTGTGTGTGTGTGTGTGTGTGTGTGTGTGTGTGTGTGTGTGTGTGTGGGTGTGGGTGTGTGTGTGTGTGTGTGTGTGTGTGTGTGTGTGTGTGTGTGTGTGTGTGTGTGTGTGTGTGTGTGTGTGTGTGTGTGTGTGTGTGTGTGTGTGTGTGTGTGTGTGTGTGTGTGTGTGTGTGTGTGTGTGTGTGTGCGCGCGTGTGCGGGTGCGGGTGCGGGTGCGGGTGCGGGCGCGGGTGCGGGTGCGGGTGCGGGCGCGGGCGCGGGCGCGGGCGCGGGCGCGGGCGCGGGTGCGGGTGCGGGTGCGGGTGCGGGTGCGGGTGCGGG
>JAXIVJ010012642.1:0-25000 GCA_036785665.1 Chirona hameri
TCCAACGGATCCACGTACGAACGCTTCCAATGCGGCCACATCGGCCCCGCCCTTGCATTGTCAAAATATACGAAGAAAAGCCGTGCCAACAACACGTACGAAGGCTGCAAAAGAAAACGTTCTAACGAAACCGTTCCAACGGATCCCAAAAATATACTGATATAAAGACGTTCCTACAACACGTACGAACGCTGACAAAAAAAAGTTCTTAACAAAACCATTCTAACGGATCCAATTTTTGTTTTCACAAAGCGCTTGTAACATATTTTATGGTTTATCCTGTCTTTGAAATAGGGATGCGTGAAACGTCACAGAAAATTCGAAGTAGAACATAAACAAGTGTTTCATAAACAGGATAGAATCGGATGAAACTTTAACTTCGCATAGATATAAACAACCGTTTTGTCTAACGAAAGGGAATGTTTTCTTGCCTTGCTGATCATTAAATAATATATTTGCATCTAAAGATCCGCCAGGGTTTCAATCGACCTTGCTTCTACCTGACAATTACAAGTCTGCTAAATTATGGTCTGTTGAAGTATACGCTTTTGTGTATCAAATATAAACGTTTGGCATATTGCTCGATCCAAACTAGCATGTGTTTTCGTGAACGGATACTATTTCCTTTCAAATCCATGTAAGATGAGACCTTGAAACACAGGCGGCCAGAGCGACCCTCAGGCGGCCAAAGAGTCCCCTCAGGCGGACAGAGCGCCCCTCTCAGTCGTCCAGAGCGCCCCACTCAGGTGGCCAGAGCGCTCCCTCAGGCAGCCAGAGTGCCCCTTCAGGCGTCCAGAGGCCCCCTTGGCTTCCCTTGGCCTTGGCGTTCTCTTGGAATCCGCAGCCCCTGCCAAACACAAGCGCCCCTCGGCTGATTTGGGGGGGGGGGGGCAACTGCCCCCCCCCCTCTTCCGCCGCCCCTGTCAACATCACAAATCATCTTCATCAAGCATACTCATAAATAATCATAGTTACTATGGATCAGCAGTCAGCTACGTATATTCATATGTTTATAGAAGCTTGGTCGGTGCAGCTCCGACCGATAAGCAATACAATTGGTTGTGACGGGAGGGCACGAAACATATAGACGCTATCATACCTAATGTTTATCGATCACAAAGTCACAACTAACTACATTTCTAAGATCAAAAGAACGCAAGAAAGAACGCACTCACAACTCACAATTAGTTACTTATAACTCCGATCACGACAGCACGATTGACAGCCTTTCGCAACTCAACGGCAACTTGAACACTGACAACGGTCGACGCACGCACCCTGATTAACCTGCCGCGATTAAAGTCCGGTCTCACTGCCGAAGTCGGGCGCCAGCGGAGCGCGAGCGTAACGTGAGGGGAACCGGCGGGAAAAGATGAAAGTCGCTAGGGGCCGCTCGGATCTGGCAACACAGCGATCGTAGCGGACGAACGGCGGCCGGCCGATCGCCTGAGGTGGCCTGACGTCACGCCGCGCATGCGCAGAGCCAGTTTTTTTTCGGCCAGCCGCGTAGTCGAACGGAATACGCATTCGAGTCTGGCTACTGGCGCAAGTCATTCGGTTCCTCACCCCGGAAGGGGTGGTTCCCCTCCCCACCCGCGGCGGCATATAGCTATTGGCTGACTACGGGGTGGGGCGAGAACCCCTCCCCTCTTCCTCCCCCCCCCAAATAAAAAAAATCCAGCCAAGCGCGGGTAAACGGCGGAAGTGGCTGACTCGGCTCGACTTCGCGCCGATCGCTGCGCGGTACCAAGGCTATATACCGTGGTTGTCTTTACGCATTCGCCGCAAATTGGGGTTTTCTTTCATTCCTTGATAGTTTCTCTTGTTGTATTTTGGTTGCTGGAGTTTGGCTTGTGAAAAGTTGTGTGGCTTGCAGTATTATATCTTGATATTGTTAGCACCTAGAGCGATTCTAAGACCAGATTCAGAATCAGCGTTGTTTTTTACATTGGAGGGAGGTCGTTTGATGCAACAAATATAAATCAATTTTTATATCTTTTGAAAAATGGTATATGGTCATTAAAAATGGTAAAAATAAAAATTGTCACAAAAGCAAAAATATTCCAGTGACTAGCTCTACAACCACTGTTAATTATGACTGGGTTGTACAAATTGAAAAAAAGTTATATTATTTAAACCTTAATTTTGTGCATGTTTTTCAAATTAAAAAAACACGCTTTAAACCAGTTTGTTCGAAAAGGAATGCTCATATTTAGATTCTACGACCTTTTTTACGTCAGAAAAATGGCCTCGGCTGACTTTGACAAAATCCAAAATGTAAAAATACCCAAATTTTGGACTTCACATTTTTTAACTATACAAGATAGAATTGCGTTTGTTTTCCATCGATGGAGGAGTTAGAGACGAGCCCAACGATATATAAAAACGTTCCTTAACTTAAGTGAATCTTAGAGATATTTGAACTTAAAGTTTGGTCATCTTTGTACATAACTTTTAAGTACAAGCAATCCACTGATTCCAAAATGGTGTTTGATGGTGAAACTATGATCATTTGCCTATCGAATGATATGCCTGTCGAATCAAACAACGAAACCAATGCAAATATACTTCAATCACTTGGCCTCCCTTTCCTCTCACGCTCGCTGTACGCTGTACGCTCGCCCCAAAAGATCAAATGGATCCATCTTTCAGCGGAACGTAGGGTGATCGGGACGCGACCGCGCCGGTTCGCCGCCAAGTCGCGCTATTTGTCCCGGTTCTCACCGCGCGCGTCCGAATACGAGCGGAGAGGGAGCGGACGGGACACGGAGCGGGCCCGCGGCGGCCCGCGGCGGCCCACACCGGGCTGTGGTTGGCTGTCCCGAGACGCTTGAATCTGTTTTGACGGTTTTGACCGTTGCCGCTCACGTTCCGCTGGCCGCCGCTCGGCAGACGCGCAGTGATATGCGGTGCCCATATGGACCGCTGATGTCGTAACGTGAGCAAACGCGCGGAAACGGGAGAGAGCGGCGGATAACCGAAGCGCAGTCAGCTGACACTTTACGACTTCTGGCGGTGGATATGGGCACCGGCGATTTGACGCGTTTTCGGGGGTGGCGCTTTCGTGCGGTTTGGTGACGTTCTCACACCCATTTTGTTCGCGTATGCAGAACGTGGAGAGGTGCGCAGAAGTTGGACAATGTTGAACTTTCTTGTCCGTTATTGTCGGTTCCATCTGTCCTGCTGTTGGAAGTGAAGTTTCCTGTTTGTATTTTCTTCTACATAATCGAGGTGGGTACATTTGGTTATTTGAGTTTGATTTGAATGTTGAAGGTTAATTCAAATTTGAATATGGTTGAAGCCAAACATTTGCTTCTGATGAATCAGAATCCTGATGCTATTCCAATGGCTCAGGCTCAATTTGATTATTTTATTATCATTTACCTATAGGTTAATTATATAAATTCAGACTGGTTATTGATTCTACTTTTTTAGAACGATTCAATCATCATTCATTTAGGATTTGAATGATTCAATCACTGTTTGATTCACAGATACAATTTTGAGATGATTCCTTCCGATTCAAAGAATCAAAACAAATATTTTAATCGATTCACGTTTGATTCAACATTTAAATATATGATGTGAATTTATGTCAAATCAATACAAATATTAACATGCCTATATATGATCATTAAAACATTGTTACAGAAATAGTATTTTAGTATAAATGAATGTAGCCACTGGGACTGCATGTATTTGCACAATTTACCAGTGTACTTGTATTGTTAAGAATCGTTAAATATTTTGATTCAATCAGCCTTGATTTGATGCGGGTTTTGATTCAATCACGATTCACGAATCAAAAGATCTGGTCGTGGATCAATAATCTTTGATGATTCAATGAATTTGATTGAACGATTCCAATCGATTCAATCAGTGTCGAATCAATACACTGTCTGATATTGATATTGCAAGGCAACTTCATTAAAACAGGTCACACTTTTTACTTCATGCTACATTTTCATCAACAATTTGCCATTTTCAAACTGTTACCCCCCCCCCCCAATTAATGTGCATTTCAATACCTTACACCAGTTCCCACCCACTTGTTTTCAGATGATGAAGAGCAGGATGAACTCCAATTGAAATGGTACACACACAAATATGAATGGCGCAAGGCGCGCCCCAGCGCGAGTGCGAGATTCAGGACTTATTCATGCGAGCTTATTACTGTCAAGATACCCAGTTAGTGAGTCTTTCCGTTCACTGATAATCCAGTGCATTGATCGTTGTTGTGCTGTGCCCTGTTTGTACGCTCAATACACACTTTTCCATAACATCAACGCATTTATTGTGTTAGCGAGCAAACTCCTGCCCCCCCCCCCCCCCCGAGTCTTCAAAACGATAACACGATTTCACGCATTCATGCCGTAATGCAACGTTCGACGCTACTCAACGTCATCTACTCAGGTACGAACAATTAGCAAAACCAGTCCTAGCCATCAGCAGCAAGTCCCAGCTTCAGCACGTGACGGGCCTGTTCGCGGCAGTGGAGCCAGGCTGGCTGCACCGACGGCCGGTGACGGCACCGCGGGCACCGAGCGCTGTCGAACCAGCAGCCGACCTCAGCGCTGCCGCTGTACTCGACCGCGCGCCGCCGCCGGCGGCATAGTCATGCACAGTCACAACGGCGTAACGCCCATCCCGATTTGAGAAGACCACGGACGGCAGCAGCTTCAGCGCCAGCTAGGCCACTCCGACTTTTGACATCACTCTGAAATGCCCAGCTCACCGCGACGGACCACGGGATCCTGCCAGGGTACTGCCCCCTCCGGTGACGATAACTAATCCGCGAATCGATCCCTCAGCGCCATAGCGTCCAGAGCAGTGTTGTTGGAGCCGAGCCGTCGGGGGGCACCCGAGCGCGCCAGCTGCCTCCGACTGCAACCGTCACGCGCCACTTCGCAACTGGCTGTCGTGCTCGACATCCACGTCGTCCGGGCCGATGTAGGACAGCGAGTCGGTGGACATTGATGTGCCCTGCCATCTATCGCACCTGAAACCAGATACAGCACAATGCTATTAGATATAGTATGAAATATGTTACTACACCTGCGCTATAAACATCAGACTGGTCATTGGTACCACTGGACTGGTACCATCAGACTGGATTGGTACCTGGAAAGTAAAAATCCCTGATTTGTAATATATATTAAATCCTTGAGGAAAATGTAATTTTATTTTCGCTACAATGTTGGTTAGATTAGGTGAAAAGAGCAAATTCCAAGAACCAAAAATGAAGAGATTCATTATTTGTTTTACCCTAAAAGTCCAGAAAATGGCCAAAATTCCAAGGTTGGCTCAGCATACAGCTCACTGTACACATCAGCGCACAGCTCAGCGCAAAGCTCAGCATACTGTTCAGCGTACACGCTCAGCGTACTGCTCAGTGTACGCTCAGTGTACGCTAAATTCCAAGAACAAAAAATGAAGAGATTCATGATTTGTTTTACCCCAAAAGTCCATAAAATGGCAACATTCCAAGGTTGGCTCAGCATACAGCTCACTGTACAGCTCAGCGCACAGCTCAGCGCAAAGCTCAGCATACTGTTCAGCGTACTGCTCAGTGTACGCTCAGTGTACGTTAAATTCCAAGAACAAAAAATGAAAGAGATTCATGATTTGTTTTACCCAAAAGTCCATAAAATGGCCAGAATTCCAAGGTTGGCTCAGCATACAGCTCACTGTACAGCTCAGCACACAGCTCAGCGTACGGCTCAGCGCAAAGCTCAGCATACTGTTCAGCGTACAGCTCAGCATACTGCTCAGTGTAACGCCGTACAGCTCACTGTACTGCTCAGCGTACTGCTCAGCCACCAGCCAGGTACAGCTATCAATGTAAAATTACAACACCTATTCCAAGACTTTATAAACAGGGTGAAAATCAACCTTTGTTACAACATGGCACTGGGCAGGAAACATTTGTGTTTACATACCCAAGCGGTGTGGAAGTGCCAACCTCTCCCCAAACTCTTTGGCAATGGCCAGCCAGCCTTCCTGCGTTGGCGGCTTCATCTCATTCGTTGCCAGCTCATCCCAACGCACAGACCTTGATGATATTGCTTGGTGTGGCTCGTCCAACCGGAAGGACCTTGCTATATCCCGCTGGCTCTGCCACTTGCCAGGTACCTGCATAGAAAGAGAACCACAAATATCTGTCACACTTAATAGCAATCCACATCTAGTTATTTGTTTAAATTGTATCTTATACCAGGATCACTGATTATAGCTTCAGACCACCCATGAATGGAAACAACGAACGGAGGGCAAGATTGACAAAATGTGTTACATAGTTGATGGAGTCCCTTAACTTGTACATCAATTCATTAATGATAGGTTGGTTACTCACCTCACAGTCAATGCCAGCCTCTCCTGCAGGTGTGATAGGCTGCCTGAATGTGGTAGTCTGCCGTTGCAAGCCGATGCCAACCAGCAACATGATCCATCTCGACCATCTTCATCGCCCTCACGAGTCACCACACTCCCAAAAGCAAAAGGAGACCAAAGCTTCCTTTTTGTTCATTTTGGGCCACCAAAGCTTTCTTTTGGCTTATTTTGGGCCACCAAAGATGACGAAAAAAGGAAATATGTCCCGATCAGGGGCAATAAAACAACGGTATAACAGTAAGGAATTTAACGCCCAAATTAATGAGACAAGATATAATTTGTCTAGTAAATTGTTTTGTCTATTATAAATTGGCAGTATTGTTTGATATCAATAACTTGTATTTCCATAGATATATCTTCATTTAGTTAATTGATTCCACCAAATATACGACGTAGTAGTCGAAGTAGTGTATATTTCAGTACCTGTAGTGCAACTGTAGTGGATTTGGAAGCGGTCACGAAAACTCAACTATAACGCGCGAAATACATTCGTTGTGCTTTTGTTTTGAGATATAAAAATACATGATGGGCCATCCATGATCCTGCGGTAGGCATGTTGGTAGGTGGTCACCTACCTAAATCCTAAATAAAGTAGTTTGTGGGGATGTTGTGACTATTTCGACGTGAGGTCGATAATGGAATACGCTAGCGTAATTTGGTCCGGCGCTGCAGTCACCCACCTACGTAGACTCGAACGCCTACAACACCGATTCCTGATGTAGCTGGGATCAAAGACGCAACCAACGTGCCCACCACTCGACTACAAATCACTGCTTATACGATTCGGCTGCGCATCTGTCAGGTAGCGTTTTACTCATATATATCTTATGTTTATGTGTTTCAGTGTTTGGTGGCCGCCTGGACTGCGCCGAACTTGTGGGAATGTTCCCCATTATCGGCACCAGGCCGACGCACGCGGCGCCTGAGCTCTTCCACGTACCTCGTGTAAGTGGGAGAGTGGACTGCGTGAGAGGGCTTCCTGGTTCGTCTACCACAACTGTTTAACTCCCTCGCAGGCAGCAGCCCTCAGACTAATTCATTTCTTCCGTCGCGCTCTCTTCGTTCTGATATCTTGAAGTTCGCTGATGATCAGGGCACTTACTCAGGCTAGAGGTAGCTACTGCGAGCCACATCTCCTTATGTGATTAGTCATGGCTTTAATTTATATATCTTTTTTACTTTTAGGTCTTTTGCCTCCACCAGCGCTTCATTTAATTCAATTTTTACTTTTACCAGCGCTTTTAATGGCTACTTTATGCTGTTGTTTTTACGGTACAGTGTGGTGTTGTGTTTTTGCTTTTGTACTGTGCGGGCCTGTGTTTCGTGAAGACTCGCGTTATCTGTGAATGTTTTAATTTATCCTATTCTGACTGCAACCGTAACTGGGCCCTGTGCCTGTGGTTGTTTTGCTGCAATACAATACAATACAATACAATTTCTTGTGAAACACATAATAACGAGATCATAGCTTTGATATTGTTAAATACTGCTGAATGTTTTGATTGAATGGCTTTCTTAGGCCAGGCCCAATGCTGGTGCAGGCTCAGGCTCTGACCGTGCCATCCTATCAAAGTTCCAGATCATTGATAGACTGAAATGGCTAAGTTTTACATTTAAATTTCCTTATGTCTGGGGGTGGGCTGCGCTGCCCACCAGCTCCTC
Source organism: Chirona hameri (assembly GCA_036785665.1). Classification (NCBI taxonomy): domain Eukaryota; kingdom Metazoa; phylum Arthropoda; class Thecostraca; order Balanomorpha; family Balanidae; genus Chirona; species Chirona hameri. Next base: position 8,053 of record JAXIVJ010012642.1, read on the forward strand.
TTGATCTGACCTTGAATGTGGCTGCTGCCACCATGACTTGGTGCATCAGCATGTTGATGTCATTTCTGCCAGAGACAAATACCTAATGTCTAATGTCCCAAACCCATTGCAGTGCATGTCGATTGTAAGCCTTGGAGATGAAATAGATCAATATTATGTCAGTACATCTTGAACATAAAGTTACATTCATTATCGAATATTTAAATAAAAATTAAAGGTACCAACATATCATATCACAATATTGTGGAAACACTGCGAAAAAAAATGGTTTGACCTAATAATGGCTAATGAGATATTGGCTTTGACCCAGTGATCACGCACATTTATAAGATCACTGAAGGATATGGAAGGTCAATAATTGTCATGAAATGTGCCAAAATCAGAGGGTTCGGCCGCCAAAAGCGATAAAACTACGTTGCTGTGGCGGCGCACACGGCACACTATATATAATTGGAGCTACATGACTTATTTACCTAGCTTGGCTTCTGTGACATCACAGGTCACCAATTAGAGGTCAATCAGGGAGGTGTGAGATGAGAAAAAGCCGGCATAACGAATGATGAATGAATCATGACTATGCATTGGGTCCAACGCAAAAATAGTTGGTGCCTCTGGGATTCGAACCCACGGTCGGTAATGGGCGTTACGACATTGGTTAACCCCCAAGCCCATTTGACCCCTTTTCGATGGAAAATCGAAATATGGTAAATAAAAACGTTGTAGCCAAGGCTTGTAACTATCTTTTCCAGAAGTCAGATTTAAAATATGTTCCATAGGTTACGAGCCAGCCTCGTCTGAAAATCATCGATTTAACATGGGAACCCTATGGTGTAGTAGATTTTTAACGCCCAAACGACCGAGTGCTGCCAACTGTTACTGGTGGGGGCTGGTCCCGATAGCTTATCCTTATCGATATACTCTTCCAGTTCCAACCGCGCCGCATTTGTCGAAAGCGGAGTTTTCGTACGATCCCTTGACGATATCGTCCCATGCTGCCAGATCGAAATTTGAATGTTGACGGTGTTGCCAAATCTAGCGATGTTCAATCCTTCCGCAAAAGTCACCAGACCGCCGCTTTCTCCCGTTTTCCAACGTTCCCATCTCTGTTGGTCCATATGGGCACCGCCCAAGAACCGGACATAAGGCCGCAGTTTTTTTTTACCCGGACCGGCCTATAGCCATTTCCCGGGTTTGGGGAAATTACTTCTGGCAGTTTGCCAGGCAAAGAGTTACTTAAGTCGGTTTATGGGAACCCGAGCAAACAAGGGAATAGGGTAGCTATTTTACGTTAATTAATTACTTTAACCGGTTTATGTGGACCCGGAAAATTTATTGTTCAAAGTAAATATAATATCTAACATTACGTTAAGTATTTCGTTCAAGGTCAAAAATAAGTAAAACACGAGACACACATGCATACATATTTTTATTACAATACACTTGTACAGTGTCAGTGTTGATGGAGCCGTGGGGGTGCCGTCATTGCAACAACGGGAGACTATTGCCAGTCTCCCTGGCTCCGGCGCCTCGGCGAGACCTGGTTGTGGGGTGTATTTAGCTGGGCGAAAAGTCCTGAATAATACAAAAACCCAGCGTCTAAGGCAAAGGGGAAAAAACCTGCGCGGTGGGCCAAAAATGCGCAAGGCCAAAAACCCCTATTATATTTGATTAGCTAAACGTGTTTGGTAGAGATAATCTAAGAGGAGACCTATCAATTCAGGATAACTATCACCTAACAGTGTTTGAAGATTTAATGTGATGCTATTTTGTTGTGTGTAATTAATAATGTTCTGTCGTTTATCATTGTGTACTGGGCAAGTAATAAGTAAGTGCTTGATTGTGTAGCGCGGATAACCTGGGCAATGTTGGCAATTTGGTGGCGGGAGATTCTCCATAATATAATAATGAGTAATTTGTGTATGACCGAGACGGAGGCGCGCCAATATTACCTCCTTCTCTCTACAATTCTGGTGACTAGATATAAAATGTTGGACTTTTGGCTTGATTGGATAAAGATGAAAATGCGGAGCGGCGTCCCACTCGCTCTGGCGCAGTATGCTAAGTTGAGAATTAATATAATTTAACACGTCTGATACTGGGCTTGGAAGTTGGTTTACTGAAGGTAATTCTAGGCTCAATTTCGCAAGTCTGTCGGCTTCCTCGTTTCCCGGGATACCGGCGTGTCCTGGGATCCAGAGGAATTTAATACTATTGTTTTTACTGTTTAAATACTTGATTAGTTGTCTGATTTTAAATACTATCGGGTTTCTACAGTCACTAATCGAGGAAATGGCCGTGAGCGAGGCGGACGAGTCTGTGCAAATGACTACTTCCTTAAGTTTTTATTTTCTGACATATATTAATGCTAATAAAATGGATGACAATTCCGCTGTGTATACACTATTTATGTCCGGAAGTCTAAAGTTGTTTCTAGCTGTGTTTGTGAAGTATGCACCACCAGTTCGGCCGTCGCTTCGAGAGCCGTCTGTGTATATGTATGTGTATGTGTTGTGTTGTGCTTTGTGTTCGTTGAAGAGTGTGTGTGTCTCTGCCGCCGTGACTGTGTTTTTGTTGTGTGTGAAGAGGCGGTGTGTGTCTGGTGTTGTGTCGAGCCAGTGAGGTGTGAGTGGTGGCGTTGGCATTGTGTTGATGTGTGGAATGTTGAATAGTGCGAGTGTTTGTCTGATTCTGTGACTGATGAGTGGGTGTCGTTTTTGTAGTAGTGTTTGTCGTCTTGTGGGTGCGGGGTGATTTAAGATGTGGAATGTTGGGCGTGTGGGGTGTGAACTTGCTCTGGTGTAGAATCTAAGTAGTGTGTATTTGCGTCGGCGGCAGAGTGTGGGAATGTTTGTGTCGATGTGTAAGTTTGTGGTGTTGGTGGTGCGGCAGGCTCCAGTCACGATCCGCAAGGCAGCGTTTTGGACAGTTTGCAATTTTTTAATTTGTTTGGAACATATGTCATCAAATAAGAATGCGCTATTGTCCAGTACTGGGCGTATCAGGGAAGTATATAGTTGGAGAAGAGTGGCACGATCTGCGCCCCAATCTCGACCAGCCAATGACTTCATAATATTAATTCGTCTCGTACATCTCTGCACTAAATCATTGAAGTGTGGGATAAACGAGAGAGACGTTATTCCCAGATACTTAAATGATTTGACAAAAGGGATAATTTGATTGTTATATTTTAATGGAATGTAAGGTTCCACATATGCGGGTTTCTTTGAAAAAAATAGATATGCAGATTTACTTGGAGAAATTTCCAGACCCCATTGGTCGCACCATACCTTTATATCAATGAGTACTAGTTGTAACATTTTGCTGGCTTGATCGACACTCGGGTGCGAGAACCACACCGCCAGGTCATCAGCGTACATTGAAAATTTGAGACCTTTGTCGATCTTGTTAATATTACTGAAAATGTCGTTAATCATAATTGAAAATAGGGTCGGGGAGAGGACCGATCCCTGTGGGACACCGTGGTCCTGATTTTGATTTGGAGAATATGTGTTGCCGCACCTTACATTAAAAGTTCTATTTTCTAAAAAGTTTTGGATAAATTTGGCGAGTCGACCTCGAATTCCGGCCTTATGGACCTTTACTAGAAGTGCGGTTTTGTTGACTCTTGTCAAACGCAGCTCTCAAATCAAGGAAGAGGGCAACTGTGACCTCTCTTCCTCGAAAGCCGCGCTGGACAGAGTCAACAAGACCAACTAAATTGTCCGCAGTGGAGCGACCAGGTCGAAAACCACTTTGGTGTGGGGAAAGTAAATTATTTGATTCAATGTATGTCCTGATGCGTCCATTAACCATGCGTTCGAATAGTTTACATGCACAACTAGTTAGAGAAATAGGGCGATAGCTAGCGGGAGAAGATTTGGGTTTGCGAGGTTTAATTATAGGAATTAGCGTACTATTATGCCAAGTTTCAGGGAAAGTGCCGTCAAACCACATGGTATTGAAGGCTGTTAGTAAGTTGGTGAGACCAGTCTCTGTCAAGTTTTTCAAGAAGGAGTAGTCAATTTGATCTGGCCCAATTTGATCAATTTGATAATTCCTGCCAAGATTCTTTTTTTGCTTTGTCAATGATTGTTTTAGCCAAAGAGCGAGTTTTCCGTACTTCGTGTTCGTTTTCTGCAGTTATACAAGCTTGAAATTTCCGAAATGCTCTTTTCCGGAGGGCAACAGCTCCCTGGCATTCTGTGTTCCACCACGGGGCAGTACGCTGCCTCGGGTGGTGTTGTGTGTGTGTGCGTGTGTGTGGGATGTGCTGATGTGCTGATGCGAGAATAGTGTTTAAAAATGTGTTAATGTCGGTCTGGGAGTCTGCGGGGTGACTAGTGTCAATGTGTTTTTGGAAGGAGGACCAATCGGCTTTGCGAAGGTTCCATCTAGGGAGAGAGTAAAAATTTGTCTGTCCTGAAGGGACTTGAAGTTCTAAGTGAATTGGATAATGATCGCTAAAAAGAGGGTCAGATTGTGCATTAAATGTAAAAAGAGTCGCGATGCGTGGTGTGGCGAAGGCGAGATCAATGGCGCTGTAAGTCACCTCGCCTCCTGAGTGGTGTGCGTGTGTGGGTGATTGGTCGTTAAGGAAGACCAAATTATGCCGGTCCAGTAGGTCCAGCATAATTTGGCCTCGGCGGGAATCACGGAGACAGCCCCACGCCCGACTATGCGCGTTGAAGTCGCCCATAATCAGACATGGGGTGTTAATATTTGTAATAAGCTGGGAAAAAGAATCAATGTCTATGTCCTCAGTCGGACGAAAATAAATAGAGATAAGAGTTAGTTCTAGCTGAGCAATTTTAATATTAACGCCGACTGCGTCTAAGGTTGTTTGAAGGTCGATTTGGTGATGCAAAAGTTGGTTTGAAATAAGCAAAGCCGAGCCGCCTCGGCGCGGTGATGCATTTACGTTATTTGTATAAAGGCTATATCCGGGTATTTTAAGAGTATAATTATTAAAGTCGGCGTCAATAAAATGGGTTTCCTGAACAGCGGATACTAACGGATTATTATTTAAGACATAATGTTTGAATTGCTCCCAATGTGATATTACAGATCTAACATTCCATTGGAGGACGAATTCTGTTTGTTTGTTATTCATCGTGAGTTACTTTCCAGACTACGCCTCGCGGTCGCTCGTGTACGCCTGCAGTGGTGCCGGGAGCGGGGGCGGCTCGACCTATCTGTAGGGAGCTGGGCGGGGCGGAAGGGCTGGAAGCCTGAGTTGCTTTCCTCTGAGAGCAGGGGAGGGGGAGGAGGGGCGGGAGGGCGGGGAGAGGGGGCGGCGGGGGGGGGGGGGGGGCGGGGAGAGGGAGCGGCGGGAGGGCGGGGAGAGGGAGCGGCAGGAGGGCGGGGAGAGGGAGCGGCGGGAGGGCGGGGAGCGGGAGGGGCGAGGCTGGGTGCGGTGGCTGGTCACGCGGCGGGTGACGGCTCGGATCAGGGAGGTGTCAGACTCGCCTGCGGAGGAGTCGTCGGAGTCTTCCTCCGTGGACGACTCCCTGGTGGTCTGGGGACCTGAGTCCTGGGACCCGGCTGGGGACTCCGCCAGATGTTCGGCGGGGGTGGGCGTGGGTGCCACTGGGGCACGGCCAGAGTCCGTGTGGGACTTGGCTTGGGAGGGGCAGGACACTGGGTCTGCCTTTGGCGGCCGCTCGCGGGGGCGCTCTGCCTGGGCAGCCGGCAGCACCGGTGGGGAGGACCCACGTGGGGTCCGACGGGGAGAGGGCGTGGTTCGGGTGGGCGTGATCCGGGTCGGGGTTGGCAGCAGCGGCCACACGCTGGGAGCCAGCGCTGGGATGGGAGGCGGGGCGATCGGGGTCGCCCGTCGGGCATTGGTCTCTTCGACCACTGCCTGTCTGGCCGGGCAGTCCCGGGACCACGCGGCGTGGGGTCCGCCGCACGACACGCAGCGCATCGCCGCGGTGTCGCCACCGTCACAGTGGGCTGTCTCGTGAGACGAGGCGCACTTCCCGCAGGTGGGGAGACGGGCGTGGCAGGTCCGCTGATGGTGGCCGAAGCGCCAGCAGTATCGGCACTGCTGGGGCCCCGGGGTCCACTCTGTTACTGCGGCTCTGATGTAGCCGCAGTAAATCTGCTGAGGCAGGTCTAGCCCCCGGAACCGGAGCTTGATCATCGGATTCGGTCCCGGCTTCTGGGACCTCATCCTGACGACCTCTGTGACCCCTTGGGTCACAAGCTCCTGCAGGAGCACGGCCTCGGTAAGGCCGTTCACGTTCGGGCAGTAGATGTACCCCTGACAGGAGTTCATCCTGTCGGGGGCGGACACCTCACAGGCCACGTCAAGAAAGGACGTTAGGCCTGTCAGCCGCTCGGTCTGCTGGTCAGACAGTGTCTGTACCAGCAGACCCCCGTTGCGGATGGGTTTGGCGGAAGCCACCTCTCCGCAGAGGGTGACCAGCCGGCGTCGGATCGCGAAGGGGTTCGCGTGGCGGAAGCTCACCCCGTCCAGCCTCTGGATGAGGAGGAGAGCCGGTCCGTCGGGTGGAGAGGTGTCTGGCGGGAGCCAGGCACCGGGACGGTCGGGGCGGGGCTCCTGATGAGAGCCGGGGGATCGGGGGCGCGCGCCGGTACGGGAGGGGGACCCCTGAGGGGGGTCGGGTGGGTCGGGGGGACGGCGAGAGCCAGGCCCCTGGACGGGGCGGGCGGGGCCCCTGAATGGGGCTGGGAGGGGGGACCCCTGAGGGGGGTCGGGAGGGTCGGGGGGACGGGAGGACGGCGAGAGCCAGGCCCCTGGACGGGGCGGGCGGGGGCCCCTGAGGGGGGCTGGGAGGGGGGACCCCTGAGGGGGGTCGGGAGGGTCGGGGGGACGAGAGTCCGGCGAAAGCCAGGCCCCTGAACGGGGCGGGCGGGGCCCCTGAGGGAGGCTGGGAGGGGGACCGTCCAGGGGGCACGCGGTCGCGTGCCGGAAAACCCCGGAGGGGGGTCAGGCGGGTCGGGAGGACGGAGGGGCGGGGGGGGGGGGGGGGGGGGGGTCGCCATGACCAGGGGAGAGGTGTTGGAGGGAACTACGTTAAATTTGGCCCACACGGCAGAATGTGTTGCCAACTGCAAATTAACTTCCAAGACTGGAGGGGACCTAAGCCGTGGAGGAGGCCTATTGCCAATAAAAAAATGTGTAGCTAATGAAACTACCTACTTAAAAATATATAAGGGCTACCTATCTAAGGGTCTAAAACCCTGCCACACGCACGTGGACAGGGTTCCGCACCCGGAAGCGGTGGAGGGCTGGAGCAGGCTGGCTGGTAGGCGTCCAAGGTCCGATGTCGAAGAGAGGATGGCCGCAGCCCAACTGACCCGGCGCGGAGTCGCGGCCGGCCGGCGGTGAGGTGCGCGCGCAGCCAAGGCCGCGCCGCCGTCTGCGTGCGTCTACGTCGACACCCCAAGCAGCGGCGACCGTCATCCTTTCATCGACATCGGACCACGGACGCCTTCCAGACAGCCTTCTCCAGCCCTCCACCGCTTCCGGGTGCGGGACCCTGTCCACGTGCATGTGGTAGGGTCGTTAGACCCTTAGATAGGTAGCCTCTTAGATATTTTTAAGTAGGCAGAATCATTAGATTGGCAATAGGCCTCCTCCACGGTCTAGTTCCCCTCCAGTCTTTGAGTTAGCTTGCAGTTGCAGTTGCCAACACGTTCTGTCGTGGGTGGCAAATTAACGTAAAACTTAGGTTCCTGTTTTAACTTTCCCCTCCCTCCTCCGGTCATGGCGACCCCCCGCCGTCCGTCCCCCCGACCCGCCCGATCCCCCTCTGGGGTCCCCCCCCCCCCCGGTGCGCGACGTCGCACCTCCCCGGTCGGATCCACTCCCCGCTCCCCTCAGGGGCCTCCCAGGGTCCGACCCGGAGCACGGCTCCCCCCCCCCCCCGACCCCACCCCCCCCCCCGGACGGGCCCGCTTGCCTCCTTATGTGGCGAGCGGATGGCATTCCATTTAGGAATGTCAACCCGTTCCTGGTCCGGCGCTGGCTGGTCGCCATCTGTGGCGACGTAGCCAGAGCCAAACCCATTCGGTCAGGAGCACTCCTGATCGAGACACTGACGTCCCAACAGAACGTCAGTGTCATGGGACGGACCACCTTCATCGGAGTGAAGGTCGCCGTGGAGGCCCCGGCGCACCTCAACTCCGTGGAGGGTCTGACGTGGAGGGCATGGTGCCCAGACGTGGCCGAGCTCTCGGAGGACCACCTCCTCCGGGAACTCGCACACCAAGGGGTGTGCGAGGTGACTCGCCTGTCGCCATCGAAGCAGCGACCCGATCAGCCCAACCCGCTGATTCGGCTCCGCTTCCGAGGCAAGGAGCTGCCGACCCACATCCACTGTGGTTACGTGGCTGCCCCCGTCAGGGAGTGGATCCCCCCCCCCGGCAGTGTCAGCAGTGCTGGCACTACGGCCACCTCAAGTGGACCTGCCGGGTGCGCACCGCCACCTGTGGTCGGTGCGTTGGCGAGCACGGCACCGAAGGGTGCACGCGCGCAGCACGCTGCGCCACGTGCGACCAGGCCCACCCGGCCTGGGACCGCCGGTGTTTGGCCTGGGGCCTCGCTCGCGAGGCGGAGCGCTTGAAGCGCGGCGACAGTCGGCACCCACCGGACGCCCCGCCCTCCACCTCTCTCAGCCCAGGTCTCGCCCCCGGCGCTTGGCCGCCCCTCCCACCTCCCGGAACCTCCCCCCACCCCACCAGCCTCCCGCCAGACCCCCCAACCGACAGACCCCCGGACCACCACCCCAGCTCCCCGAGGCATCTCTGTCGGACCTCGAAGGCGCCGTTGCCGCTGATCCACCGGCACCGCGCTCCCCAGCCCAACCAGCCGAGTCGAACACCGACTCAGGCCCCGCCTCCCCGGCCTCCTCAGCACCAGCGGAGAGCCGATTCTCGGAGGACCTCCCCTCCTCAGACGACTCTCTCATGAGAGCCGTCTCCCGGAAAGTCGCCCGCAACCCCGCCCAGTCCCCGCCCTCCCGCCCCAGCTCCCCGCCCGCCCGCCCCAGCTCCCCGCCCGCCCGCTCCCCCCTCCCCCTCCCCGTCTCCCTGAAGAGAGTCCGACCCTCTCCCCGCCATCCCTCCCCTCCCCCCACCCTCCTTCCCAGCTCCCTCGCCTTTTAATCCAGGAGAGCCCCTCCCGCCCCAGCTCCTCTGAATGTAACCGTTACTGCCGCAATTTGAGACGGTTCAACAAGAAAAAATAAATCACCTCCAATAAAATACTTCATTAAGTTATTTCTGACTAACTGTTAAATCGTGCTGCTGCTGACGTGGGAGTTGCGTGTTGACTGCCGGTGTCTTGTTGCGGGGGCCCCCTCCTGGATCTCGGCCGCGCGGCGAATGGTTCTATTCGTTGCGTGGCTGATTTGGCGGGGGATTTCTGCGATAGGACGCTGATGGTTGATGTGCGGTTTTGCGTTGGCGGCGGCATGATTCCCTGCCAAACCAGTCAGAAATAACTTTCTGACTAACTGTTAAATCATGTTGCTGCTGACGTGGGAGTTGCGTGTTGGCTGCCGGTGTCTTGTTGCGGGGCCCCCTGCTGGATCTCGGCCGCGCGGCGAAGGGTTCTATTCGTTGCGTGGCTGATTTGGCGGGGGATTTCTGCGATGGGATGCCGATGGTAGATGTGCGGTTTTGCGTTGGCGGCGGCATGATTCCTGCCAAACCAGTCGCGTAACGAAAGGTTCCATTGGAATTCGTTGTTCACTTCTTAACGTAGCGCTCCTCCCAACCCTCCTCCCCCTTTACTCCGCTCTTCCCAGAGCCTTCTAATTGTACACCCGCCCCTGATCACAGATGCCGATGCTGTGCTGCGGCGCGGTGGCCGCTGCGCTGCGGTGCAGTCTCCACTGTGCTGCGGTGCAGTATCCACCCCGCCAATGCGCTGCGGTGCAGTATTCGCATTTTGTTACCAGATCCCGACGCTGCGCTGCGGCGCGGGGCCGCTGCGCTGCGGTGCGGTGCCCACTCCACTGCGCTGCGGTGCGGTGTCCGCTGCGCTGCGGTGCAGTATGTTAAAACATGTTGCTGCCGACGCGGGGTTGCGTGTTGGCTGCCGGTGTCTTGTTGCGGGGGCCCCCTGCTGGATCTCGGCCGCGCGGCGAAGGGTTCTATTCGTTGCGTGGCTGATTTGGCGGGGGATTTCTGCGATGGGACGCCGATGGTAGATGTGCGGTTTTGCGTTGGCGGCGGCATGATTCCCTGCCAAATCAGTCGCGCAACGAAAGGTTCCATTGGAATTCGTTGTTCATTTCTTAACGTAATGCTCCTCCCAACCCTCCTCTCCCCTCTACTCCGCTCTTGCCAAAGCCGAGTAGTTGAACACCCGCCCCTGATAACAGATGCCGATGCTGCGCTGCGGTGCGGTGGCCGCTGCGCTGCGGTGCGGTGCTCACTCCACTGCGCTGCGGTATGGTGTCCGCTGCGCTGCGGTGCAATATGTTAAATCATGTTGCTGCCGACGTGGGGTTGCGCGTTGGCTGCCGGTGTCTTGTTGCGGGGGCCCCCTGCTGGATCTCGGCCGCGCGGCGAGGGTATCTGGGCGTGGCTGTTCGTGACGTGGCTGATTTGGCGGGGGATTTCTGCGATGGGACGCCGATGGTAGATGAGCGGTTTTGCGTTGGCGGCGGATTGATGAACACCCGCCCCTGATCACAGATGCCGATGCTGCGCTGCGGTGCGGTGGCCGCTGCGCTGCGGTGCGGTGCTCACTCCACTGCGCTGCGGTGCGGTGTCCGCTGCGCTGCGGTGCAGTATCCACCCCGTCAAACTGTTTTACACTGTTAGGTGATAGTTATCCTGAATTGATAGGTCCCCTCTTATATTATCTCTACCAAACACGTTTAGCTAAACAAATATAACAGGGATTTTTGGCCTTGCGCATTTTTGGCCCACCGCGCAGGTTTTTTTCCCTTGGCCTTAGACGCTGTTTTTTTTTATTATTCAGGACTTTTCGCCCAGCTAAATACACCCCACAACCAGGTCTCGCCGAGGCGCCGGAGCCAGGGAGACTGGTAACAGTCTCCCGTTGTTGCAATGACGGCACCCCCACGGCTCCACCAACACTGACACTGTTCAAGTGTATGTAATACAAATATGTATTTATGTGTGTCTCGTGTTTTACTTATTTTTGACCTTGAACGAAATACTTAACGTAATGCCTAGATATTATATTTGACCTTGAACGAAATACTTAACGTAATGTTAGATATTATATTTACTTTGAACAAATAATTTTTCCGGGTACAAATAAACCGGTTAACGTAATTAGTAACGTAAAATAGCTGCCCTAGTCCCTAGTTTGCTCCGGGTCACATAAACCGGTTAACGTAGTTTTTTGCCTGGCAAATTGCCAGAGGTCATTGCCCCTCCCCGGAAAATGGCTATAGGCCGTTCCGGGGAAAAAAAACGGCGACCGTCACACCTCTCCCAGTGGTGAACGAACTCCTGCAATACGCCCGGCTGAGGCGTCAATCGGCACCCCCCGCATGAGTGTTGCGACACCTCGACACCCCATGCAGCGGTGACGTTACGCTTCTCCCAGTGTTGAACGAACTCCCGCAATACGCCCGGCTGAGGCGTCAATCGACATCCCCCGCGTGAGTATTGCGACACCTCGACACCCCATGCAGCGGTGACGAACACACAATGCGATGGTGGTCGGCACTGGCACACCATGCAGGTGTCTGACATGGGTGTAGATAGCGAAGCATCAACAAAGACACCCCATGCATGAGTAAATTTCCAAATTAACCCCTGTGGCAGGAGTTGACACCCGGGTCGTGTGTAGCGATTTTGTGAGAGTAGATGAGTAAGCTGGGAGTTAAAGGAAATAGTTCACCTTCATCATGGGATTTTGAACTGAAATAGCAGTTTTGTAGCCCGTGTTGAGAAATCCTTATCTGCAACTTGTCTTGGCTGAAAAGATTCTCCAGCCGAAGATATTTGACTTCTTGGCGAAGGAATGCGGCGCATATATGATATACCGTACCGTCTGAGAGTGCCAGCACTGGTCTGAGCATGCGCAGACCAATAACGCACACTATAACTTTAATAATTTACAACCTTCTGTCCTGAATTGGCGCGATGTAGGACCATTTTTGAAAAGAAAAAAAGAAACTGTATTAAAAAATATAATAAAATCGTGTTCTGAAAAATTTCCCGAAGGTGAACTATTTCCTTTACACAAATTATAATTCACCACTGAAAGCGGATAGGTATGGAGTAGTAGGAGAGTAGAGTAGTAGAGTAGAGTAGAGTAGGCTGGGAGTGAAAATTATCTCAGTGCTGGCATGTGCTGTGTTACAGACACGCTGCCGCCGGTGGTGACGGCCTGGTGTTCTGTGTTACAGACACGCTGCCGCCGGTGGTGATGGCCTGGTGTGTTGTGTTACAGACACGCTGCCGCCGGTGGTGACGGCCTGGTGTTCTGTGTTACTGCCGCCGGTGGTGACGGCCTGGTGTTCTGTGTTTCTGCCGCCGGTGGTGACGGCCTGGTGTGCTGTGTTACTGCCGCCGGTGGTGACGGCCTGGTGTTCTGTGTTACTGACACGCTGCCGCCGGTGGTGATGGCCTGGTGTTTTGTGTTACAGACACGCTGCCGCCGGTGGTGACGGCCTGGTGTTCTGTGTTATAGACACGCTGCCGCCGGTTGTGACGGCCTGGTGTTCTGTGTTATGCCGCCAGTGGTGACGGTCTGGTGTGCTGTGTTACTGCCGCCGGTGGTGACGGCCTGGTGTTCTGTGTTACAGACACGCTGCCGCCGGTGGTGACGGCCTGGTGTTCTGTGTTCCTGCCGCCGGTGGTGACGGCCTGGTGTTCTGTGTTACTGCCTCCAGTGGTGACGGCCTGGTGTTCTGTGTTACTGCCGCCGGTGGTGACGGCCTGGTGTTTTGTGTTACTGCCGCCGGTGGTGACGGCCTGGTGTTCTGTGTTACAGACACGCTGCCGCCGGTGATGACGGCCTGGTGTTCTGTGTTACTGCCGCCGGTGGTGACGGCCTAGTGTTCTGTGTTACTGCCGCCGGTGGTGATGGCCTGGTGTTCTGTGTTACAGACACGCTGCCGCCGGTGGTGACAGCCTGGTGTTCTGTGTTATTGCCGCCGGTGGTGACGGCCTGGTGTTCTGTGTTACTGCCGCCGGTGGTGACGGTCTGGTGTTTTGTGTTACTGCCGCCGGTGGTGAAGGCCTGGTGTTCTGTGTTACTGACACGCTGCCGCCGGTGGTGATGGCCTGGTGGTTTGTGTTACAGACACGCTGCTGCCGGTGGTGACGGCCTGGTGTTCTGTGTTACAGACACGCTGCCGCCGGTGATGATGGCCTGGTGTTCTGTGTTACTGCCGCCGGTGGTGACAGCCTAGTGTGCTGTGTTACTGCCGTCAGTGGTGACGGCCTGGTGTTCTGTGTTACTGCCGCCGGTGGTGACGGCCTAGTGTTCTGTGTTACAGACACGCTGCCGCCGGTGGTGGCGGCCTGGTGTGCTATGTTACGGACACGCTGCCGCCGGTTGTGACGGCCTGGTGTTCTGTGTTACTGCCGCCGGTGGTGACGGCCTGGTGTTCTGTGTTACAGACACGCTGCCGCCGGTGGTGACGGCCTGGTGTTCTGTGTTACTGCCGCCGGTGGTGACGGCCTGGTGTGTTGTGTTACTGCCGCCGGTGGTGACGGCCTGGTGTTCTGTGTTACTGTCGCCGGTGGTGACGGCCTGGTGTTCTGTGTTACTGCCGCCGGTGGTGACGGCCTGGTGTTCTGTGTTACAGACACGCTGCCGCCGGTGGTGACGGCCTAGTGTTCTGTGTTACTGCCGCCGGTGGTGACGGCCTGGTGTGCTATATTACGGACACGCTGCCGCCGGTGGTGACGGCCTGGTGTTCTGTGTTACTGCCGCCGGTGGTGAAGGCCTGGTGTTTTGTGTTACAGACACGCTGCCGCCGGTGGTGACGGCCTGGTGTGTTGTGTTACTGCCGCCGGTGGTGACGGCCTGGTGTTCTGTGTTACTGTCGCCGGTGGTGACGGCCTGGTGTTCTGTGTTACTGCCGCCGGTGGTGACGGCCTGGGGTTCTGTGTTACAGACACGCTGCCGCCGGTGGTGACGGCCTAGTGTTCTGTGTTACTGCCGTCGGTGGTGACGGCCTGGTGTGCTATATTACGGACACGCTGCCGCCGGTGGTGACGGCCTGGTGTTCTGTGTTACTGCCGCCGGTGGTGATGGCCTGGTGTTTTGTGTTACAGACACGCTGCCGCCGGTGGTGACGGCCTGGTGTTCTGTGTTACTGCCGCCGGTGGTGATGGCCTGGTGTTCTGTGTTACAGACACGCTGCCCCGGTGGTGACGGCCTGGTGTTCTGTGTTACTGCCGCCGGTGGTGACGGCCTGGTGTTTTGTGTTACAGACACGCTGCCGCCGGTGGTGACGGCCTGGTGTTCTGTGTTATTGCCGCCGGTGGTGACGGCCTGGTGTTCTGTGTTACTGCCGCCGGTGGTGACGGCCTGGTGTTCTGTGTTACTGCCGCCGGTGGTGACGGCCTGGTGTTTTGTGTTACTGCCGCCGGTGGTGGCGGCCTGGTGTTCTGTGTTACTGCCGCCGGTAGTGACGGCCTGGTGTGCTATGTTACTGCCGCCGGTGGTGACGGCCTGGTGTTTTGTGTTACTGCCGCCGGTGGTGACGGCCTGGTGTGCTGTGTTACAGACACGCTGCCGCTGGTGGTGACAGCCTGGTGTTCTGTGTTACAGACACGCTGCCGCCGGTGGTGACGGCCTGGTGTTCTGTGTTACTGCCGCCGGTGGTGACGGCCTGGTGTTCTGTGTTACTGCCGCCGGTGGTGACGGCCTGGTGTTCTGTGTTACTGCCGCCGGTGGTGACGGCCTGGTGTTTTGTGTTACTGCCGCCGGTGGTGACGGCCTGGTGTTTTGTGTTACTGCCGCCGGTGGTGACGGCCTGGTGTGCTGTGTTATAGACACGCTGCCGCCGGTGGTGACAGCCTGGTGTTCTGTGTCACAGACACGCTGCCACCGGTGGTGACGGCCTGGTGTTCTGTGTTACTGCCGCCGGTGGTGACGGCCTGGTGTTCTGTGTTACTGCCGCCGGTGGTGACAGCCTGGTGTTCTGTGTTACTGCCGCCGGTGGTGACGGCCTGGTGTTCTGTGTTACTGCCGCCGGTGGTGACGGCCTGGTGTTCTGTGTTACTGCCGCCGGTGGTGACGGCCTGGTGTTCTGTGTTACTGCCGCCGGTGGTGACGGCCTGGTGTTTTGTGTTACTGCCGCCGGTGGTGACGGCCTGGTGTTCTGTGTTATTGCCGCCGGTGGTGACGGCCTGGTGTTCTGTGTTACAGACACGCTGCCGCCGGTGGTGACGGCCTGGTGTTCTGTGTTACTGCCGCCGGTGGTGACGGCCTAGTGTTCTGTGTTACTGCCGCCGGTGGTGACGGCCTGGTGTTCTGTGTTACTGCCGCCGGTGGTGACAGCCTGGTGTTCTGTGTTACTGCCGCCGGTGGTGACGGCCTGGTGTTTTGTGTTACTGCCGCCGGTGGTGACGGCCTGGTGTGCTGTGTTACAGACACGCTGCCGCCGGTGGTGATGGCCTGGTGTTTTGTGTTACTGCCGCCGGTGGTGACGGCCTGGTGTTTTGTGTTACTGCCGCCGGTGGTGACGGCCTGGTGTTCTGTGTTACTGCCGCCGGTGGTGACGGCCTGGTGTGCTGTGTTACAGACACGCTGCCGCCGGTGGTGAGAGCCTGGTGTTCTGTGTTACTGCCGCCGGTGGTGACGGCCTGGTGTTCTGTGTTACAGACACGCTGCCGCCGGTGGTGACAGCCTGGTGTTCTGTGTTACTGCCGCCGGTGGTGACGGCCTGGTGTTTTGTGTTACTGCCGCCGGTGGTGACGGCCTGGTGTGCTGTGTTACAGACACGCTGCCGCCGGTGGTGACAGCCTGGTGTTCTGTGTTACCGCCGCCGGTGGTGACAGCCTGGTGTTCTGTGTTACTGCCGCCGGTGGTGACGGCCTGGTGTTCTGTGTTACTGCCGCCGGTGGTGACGGCCTGGTGTTCTGTGTTACTGCCGCCGGTGGTGACGGCCTGGTGTTCTGTGTTACTGCCGCCGGTGGTGACGGCCTGGTGTTTTGTGTTACTGCCGCCGGTGGTGACGGCCTGGTGTTCTGTGTTACTGCCGCCGGTGGTGACGGCCTGGTGTTCTGTGTTACAGACACGCTGCCGCCGGTGGTGACGGCCTGGTGTTTTGTGTTACTGCCGCCGGTGGGGACGGCCTGGTGTTCTGTGTTACTGCCGCCGGTGGTGACGGCCTGGTGTTCTGTGTTACAGACACGCTGCCGCCGGTGGTGACAGACTCGGAGCGGCCAGTGCAGTGCAGCGCCGGCGCGGAGGAGCGCTGTCTCCGCTCCCACCCGTGTCTGACGCACGCGCTGCTGCTGGCCGGCCTGCCGGGCTGCAGCCGTCCGGGCCGGCGGCAACTCTCCACCGCCCACTCCGCCCACCGGTCCCGCCTGCCCGACAGCGTCCAGACGGCGGCCCCAGACACCGCCGACCCCAGTCAGACGCCGCAGCGGCACAGCGGCGGCCGGGACCAGCGGCGCGTCACCCACGCCGGAATGGCACAGGCAGAGGCGGCCGACACTGGCCGCGTCCACACAGCAGGCGGCCGGCGGCCGACACTGGCCGACACGACACGGGCGGCCGACACTGGCCGCGGCACAGACAACACGAGCAGCATCAGCCCCAGTCGGCTGCGACGGTTGGCGGGCCGCAGCGGCAGCCGGTCCTGCTCCAGGGACGACCATCGCTCCCCGCGGCAGCACAGCTACGCTTCCAACGCCTCCTCCTCAGTCTGCCACTCTGACGTCATCCACTCTGACGTCATCGACACTTTGGCGGACGTGGTGGACGAGCCGCCGCAGATGACCGCCCTGGAGAGAAAGCTCATCA
>JAXIVJ010012642.1:30000-39730 GCA_036785665.1 Chirona hameri
AAAGTTGAGACCATATTCTTGCACTGTTTTGTAAGAGTTTCGTTGTCTAAAATCATAGGAAAATACTACAGAAATTTTGCATGACATACATCTTTTGTGTTCAAATGGCAACAAATTGACCATCCTAACCTATGCAGAGTAAGACTGCGTACTAAGATTTTCATTATTACATGCTTATGATACAGTTTTAATTTAGCTGCATTCAGGCACGTAGCCAGGATTTCGTCCAGGGGGGGGGGGGGGGGTGCGGCGCCTCGAAAGGGCGTCCTGTGCGTTGAAAGGGCCCTTCCCAAGCGTTGAAAGGTCCAAACAAAACGGATGCAAAAGCACGCTACAAGGGTGGAAAATGCAGTTGACAGGTATGGCATGGGCCATATCAACTTTTAGGACCTGGAGTTAGCAAACTGCCATATCAACTTTGGAACCAGCGACACCAATTTTGAATTAGCTATACCAATTTTTTTTCCCACTTTATCCGGCTCCCGCCGGTGGTGTATTTACATAAAACAAACCTTCAGCACGACATCCAAAACACAACACATATATACGAGACCGCCGAGGTTCAAACACGCATACAAACGAGCAAAACGAAAAAAAAACAAAGCACACAATCACAACACTCGCTCGACTCTGCCACATCAAGAGCCTCCGAAAACTCCCATCAGATCGCAAAACATCCTCCGAAAAAACCGGTGATACGGTGATAATGATCGGTCATATCACTAAGTATAAACTGCCGCACCGGCACACTGGGCCAGCGCAACGGTCAGGGGCGACAGCAACGACAGCAGCCGCGGCGGCGGCGGCGGCGGCGGCAGCAGTAGCAGCAGCAGCAGCAGCAGCAGCAGCAAAGGCAGGGAAGGACGGGCCAGAGGCAGAAAGCCGGAAGGCGGAGGCGTGTATGCTGTATTTTGATGTTTTAATCTTATATTGTATTATGTGTTGTTATACTATATTGTATAATGTGATTTGTATGGTATTGTTATGCTACTATACTTCGTTGTATGTTATTGTTATGTTATTATACTTTGTTCTATGGTATTTATATATGTTACTATACTATATTGTACAATACTATATGTATTACCATGTAGTATTGTATTGTAATTATATATTCTTGTACTAATATTGCGTTTTGTTGTTGCAATATCAATCATATTTATTATGTAGTATATATTGTTATACTATATTGTATGTTTTTTTCAGTTCACCTGTATGTGAATACGTTTCATTGGCCCCCACTTCTCTTCAAATTTATCCAATTTGTTGGCTACTCTAGCTGCGTTATATTCTATTTCGGCTTCCCATTTTAACTTATTCTTTAAGTGTGTAACGTTTGGCTGTGTTTCTTTATAGCGTGCCTCGTAAATGACCATTTTTGCTAATGTGATTATACAGGTCTCAACTGCACTTAACTTTGTTGGAAAGAACCACGTTTTGGTATCTACATTCAAGTTTATTTTGTATTCTCTCGCTAGATACGTTTTAATAGAATTGATGAAAAATTGAACTCTGGGGCAATGCCAGTACATATGAGCTATTGTTTCAGGTTCATGTTTACAAAATGTGCAATTGTCACTATCTTTGACTTTGATTATTTTTAAGTATCCGTTAGTTGTGATGATTCTATTAATAAGTTTATAATGAAACATTCTGATGCGCGTTGAACGTGTGACACCTATTACTTCCAAGAAGCTGTTGTCTTCAAAGCATCCTATATCCCTTATCCATTTTTCTTTTTGTCGTGCGTTTGCTTCAGTGATTTCACTTCGTCTGGATTCTAAATATGTATGATAAGCCAAGCGTGGAAAATTGGGGTGGTTTATTACTAGATTAATTCTTAATGGTATTATGGGACCCAAAGCTTTTGTCGATGCTACTTGTTTCACACAATCAGGTAAGCTTCTAACTAAACTTTCGTAACATAGAAATGTCATTCTTATTTCATATTTGTTTTCCAAGGTTTCTTTAGTATGCAGCCGTCCTGTGTTTTCATTAACTAAATCTGCGAGAAATCTAATACCTTTCCTATTCCAATTGTGTATGATAGAACATTTGAATTTTGTGTAGTCAGAGAACCAGACACTTTCAGCTAATATTTGTGGCATACCTGGGTTGTACATACGGCTGAAACCGGTGAAGGCTTCAAGGACATCTTTCCAGAAGGGATTCTGTGTTTTTATGTTACTTTTCTGCAATTTCTTAGTTCCATAGCAAAGTATATCCTGGATATCTGGCAATTCCTTTGCGGCTAGTTGTGCCGATACAGCGTTCGATGTCATCAATCTCTTGAGCCATGTCAGTTTCATACTCTTTACGAATCCCTGAATATCAACCATATGTAATCCGCAAAGTTCATAACTCTGAATAACTTTGGCACGTTTTATAGGGTCTCGCTTGCCTCCCCACAAGAAAGAAAAGAACAAACGCTCTAATTGTTTTAATTCTGTTTGAGATGGGTTCGGCAGAGCCGTAAACAAATGAACCAATTTAGAAATGAGCAGCGACTTCACCACAGTCAATCAATCAATCAATCAGTGTATTAAAAAACCATCCACGAGGTGGCTATTCTGGTTTCATGTCAGTGTTACAAATAATATACAAAATACGATAAAAACGAGTACACTTCACTACACTACATCGGTAAAATCACACTTCGCATAGCGGTCTTAAAACCATCCAATGAATGGGCGGCACAATCTTGTGGTGGCAGGCGGTTCCAGACAACTGCAGCCCGATACGAAAAAGCCTTCCGAGAGGCGGTCAATCTGCACTTGTGCAGGTGGAGGCTACCTCGATCAGAGGCGCGCGTCTCGCGTGTGGAGAAACAGCGGCACGTGGGGTGAACATAGCGCGTATCTCGGGTGGCGCTCCCTCCTCTCTGAGCGCCTTAAACACCTTTACGGTGTCGCGGCGCGCCACCAGGGTCTCGATCTTCGGCCATCCTAAAGAATTTAGAGCCTGGGTTATATGATCATGCTTTTTGAGTCCTGTGACGATACGAGCGGCAAAGTTTCAGTTTTTGGATTTTGACCAGTTGACCCTTGGTCGCCCCTCCCCACACGCACAGGCAGTACGTGATATGTGGGAACACGTACGCCTGAATTATAATTTTAAGGGCTTCTGAGGTGAAGTAATGCCGAACTTTGTACAGAGAGACGAGGATACCGTTACATTTTTTGGAGACACTCGAGACATGCGCGTCCCATGACAGACCACGGTCCACCACGACGCCGAGGATTTTGATGCTGGTCGAGGCCTGCACCTCGGAACCATTTAATTCAAACCGAAATTTTTCCGTTTTTGCCAAATTTTTCTTTGAGCCAACAAGCATGAAAGCAGTTTTCTTCGCGTTCATTTTGAGAGAGTTAGAATCAAACCAAGACTGGAGCTCACGCAAGGTGAGCTCCAGTCTAATTTTTAGCCCGGCGAGACCAGGTCCGTCAGGGGACGCGCAGTCAACGTGCACGGTGTCGTCAGCGTAGGAGATGAGGCGGCCATGGGTCAAATATCCATATAAATCGTTTGAGAACAAAATGAACAAGACTGGACCAATAATCGAGCCCTGGGGCACACCACAAGTCACGGGACAAGTCAACCGTCCACCACGCACCATCTGCCTTCGGCTGCTCAAATAACTCCTAAACCAGTCCACGTCATTTACACCATACCATGACAATTTTGTGAGGAGGAGGCCGTGGTCGACGCTGTCGAACGCCTTCGATAGGTCCATCGTCGTTACCGACGATACAAGGCCTTCGTCGATGTTGGTGACCAGGCGCTCGACAGCGGCGAGCACGGCGTCCTCTGTTGAATGGCGAGATCTGTATGCATATTGGGATGAATGCAGAAGCCCTGTGATGTTTAAAAACTCGGTCAGTTGTGTACAAATTACTTTTTCTAAAATTTTAGACAAAACACTAAGCAAAGAAATCGGTCTATAATCGGACGGAACGGCAGGGTCACGTGACTTTGGGATGGGAACAATACATGCAGTTTTCCAGCTATCGGGGAACACTTTGGTGACGATTGACAGTAATTTTTCCTATGGGAGTGAGATTTCTCCTGCGCCACTGTGTTATTTCTTTTTCTATTTGTAGTAGCTTTGGCTCAAAGTTGTTTTGTGTTATGTTATCATTATTATTTGTGAATGTAATACCCAATATCTTAATTTGGCTAACCCACTTTATCCCCAAATTGTTTTCTCTCTGATGTTGTTCTGGAAGACCGATTTGGATACATGATGTTTTTTCAATGTTCAGGTTAAGCCCAGAAAATTCCGATTTTTTTTTAGTTCATGCAATGCCCCTTGCAAGCATGTGGACGAGTTTTTGAGAAATAACACTATCATCGGCATATTGTGATAGTCTGACTTCATGATTTTCTGACAACTGAATGCCAGTAAGTAATTGTGATCGCTGTATCTGGTTGGCAAGAACATTAACTGCAAAATTGAACAGATAGCCTGAGGCTGGGTCTCCCTGTCGTATCCCACATTTAAGGTAAATTTTGGCACCCAAGTGACCATTCAACATTATCCGCGAGAAGTTTTCGGTATTTAAATATAACGTGTTTATCGTGTTTCTGAAATGTGGTCCAAAGTTATATTGTTCTAACACTCGAGTTACGAATTCCCATGATATTGAGTCGAAAGCCGCCTCAAAATCAGCAGTCATGATCAAACCAGACCCTTTTTTCGCGAATAAACTATTTATTACGTCATACACCAAGCGCGTGTTTTCACCAATATATCGTCCCTTGATATACGCTGTTTGACATGGATGTATGAGCTTCCCTATGACACTCTGTAGTCTGGCTGAAATAGCGGCCGATATTATTTTAAAATGAATATTTAATAATGTAATTGGGCGCCATGCTTTTATATTATCTGGAGATTTCCCGGCCTTTGGCATCATTGTTATAACACCTTCTCTATGTGATAGCAACGTTTTGTCTAGGTGAGAACACAAAACAAAGGCTCTATACAGAAAAGGTCCTAACTTGTTCCAGAAATACTTGAAAAAACATGCCGTATAACCATTTGAACCAGGTGATTTACCCTTCTTCATTCCTTGCATTGCTTCCGTTATTTCTTGGAATGATAATGGCTGATCAAGGCGTATACGTTCATTGATGTTTAGTGATGTTATAATATTTTCACTGATGAAGTGACGAGCTGTTTGTGGCATATGTTCCCAGTTATATTTTCTCGATAGGTCGTCTGTAAATGTCTGAAGTATTGAGGAGGTTCGTGTTAGGTGCTGTTCGCCAACTCTAAGTACTGTTACTGTCTTTCTCATTGCATTTCTTTTCTCTAAACCAAGGAAATATTTAGATGATTTTTCTCCATCTTCATGCCATCTGGTTCTAGACCGTACGATGAGACCATTGATGTGATGTTTTCTGATGTTTTCAAGCTTTTCTTTGTACTCTTGCAAGCGAGATGCATTTAATTCTGATCTATCCTTCGAGAATTGTGAGTGAGCATGAGCTATTTGTGTAATGAGTTCTTTTCTTTTTTCTTTAAACTTTTTGCTTTTCGTTTCGAATATCTGACAGTTTCTCCTCTAATCATCATCAATAATGTTTCGTAGAATAAATCATCGTTAATGTGAAATTGAATATCTTTATAGTTACATGTATTTGACAAGAAACTATATGTATAAACGGGCAAAGAATATTGCTCTATTGTTTGATCAATACATTCGTCCACTACTCTAACGTATTCCTCGTCGCTGAGAAGCGACTCATTAAATTTCCATAGCCCTGGCCCTCGTTGCGATTCCCCCACCTGTAGACACAGTGATATTATGTTGTGGTCTGTTCGATAACCGGGGATTATTTGAAGATCGTTACACAGACTTGACAGATGCTTACTAACGAAAAACATGTCTAATCTTGCACCCTTATTTGGAGTTGATTTAAACCATGTAAATTGTTGTTTGTTGGGGTTATGGTGCCTCCATACGTCTATGAGATTATGTTTATTGCAAACAGAGATGAATTTCATTCTGGCGTTAACATTATTTTCGTGAACGTACCCAAAACAATCGTTCTCAGCATCCATAATAAAGTTGAAGTCTCCGCCAAGAATAACATGGTCACTGTCAACGCTGTCTAGTAATTCGTCTATGCGTCCATAGAACTGAGGCTCGTCTCGGTTTGGGCCATATATACTGCCTATTACGAAAGTGTCTGTACCTATCTGTACCTATCTTACATTGTAGTAATACATAATTACCTTTATTTCTGGTGAATTCTAGAATAATATCATGCTGAAGGTTCCTATTGAATAAAATGGAAGTACCCCTGCTGTTGTTTGTATAGCAGGAATGCTAATATTTACCTTTCCAAATAGATTCAAATGAGGAAATTTTATCTGTTGTTAAATGTGTATCTTGAAGCAAAATGAGGTCATATTTCATGTTATTTAAATAGTGCACGACATCCCTACGTTTGTGTTGAGATCCTAAGCCTCTTACATTTAACGACATAGTTTTAAATTTAGTCATTTTGTGTTACAAAGAAAACAAAATCTTGAGAGGCTGCGTGTGTACTGTGAATGTATCTGCGAAAGTGTGTGACGTGACTGGTGTACTGTGCAGTGTTAATGATAGTGTGCGTGTTGGTGTGACTATGCAGTGTGAATCGACTTATCCGGCACTCACCGAGGTACCAACAGGCTCGACACCAGGTCCCGACGACTCCAGGCTCCACGGGATGGGGATGGGGGATGCTGCGAGCGCCGTCAGCCGGAGGCGACGTCGGCGGCAACCACGAGCCGGCGAGACGACAGGCCGCACACCGCGCCGATTCAGCCGCCGCTGCCAGCAGCGCCGAACCAGACGCCGCCGCCGCCAGCAGCGCCGAAACAGATGCCGCCGCCGCCGCCGCCGTCAGAGGAGCCAAGGGCATTCCTCTCGCACAGGGTAGCTGTGTGCAGACGGAAAAAGAGCCAGCAACGAGCCCGAGAACAAATCGCATAGCAACTGTGGGAAATATATAACTAGGGAAAATTACGCTAACATATTGAAAAACGAGCGCACTCAATACAGCCAAGGGACACAGTCTAAGCACTTTGAAAACGCCAGATGCGAAGCAGAAAACGACAATGTACGAATGTTTAGAAAAACTTACACTAAAATGTCTCCCGAGATATACATACGAATGGGCCATTACTGTTTTACAGGGAGCCCCAGTTCGCGCAGCTTATCGACTGAGTCGATGCGCGAGCTGGTGCCGAACTTCTCTGCTTTGAAGTGCACGTGTCCCCACCTTGTATAGACGGTGTATATCTTCTTTTGCTTCTTTGCCTCTAGAAGAGAGCGGAAGATTTGGCTCTTGTGTGCCGTCAGGCTCTCGTTGATGAAGAGCTCATCGCGTCCCGTCAGCTCCAGTCGGCGCGTCATCAGCTGGCCGCGCACACTGCCCGCCCCAGAGCGCACGAAGCGAACGATCACTCGGTGGTTGGGTTCTGGTAGGCGGTGCGCTCTGTCGATGTCGTCGTCCGTGATGACTAGCCCGGGCAGCCGGGCCCGGACAACGCCGATGACGAGCTTGTTGATGTCCTCCGCCTCACCCGCCCGCCACACGCCGCCGGGGCGCCCAGACTTCGCACCGCCCCGCGCACTACTGGCTCCCGTCCGCTCGTCCGGGCCGGCTGGACCGGCGGTGTCTGTGCCCTGGGGCGCTGACCCGCCGGCTGGCGGCAGAGGCGCAGCCAGGCGCGAGCCGCGCTGGGGCGCCAAGGCGCGGCCGGAGAGAACGAGACATGGAATACGAGAGTTCATCTCCGCGCTTTCGGTCCTCTCGTTCAGTCTCTTCACTTCTTCGCGTGTCTCTTTTAGTTCGGTAGCCATCTTCTCTAGTTCAATGTCCTTTTCGTTCACTATGTTCTTCCAGGTCTCTGATGCGGCCGCTGATAACTTCAAACTGTGACTGAAGAGTTGTCTTGAAATCGTGCAGCTCCTTGGAAAGAAACAGCGACAGACGGCTCTCCATTTCCTCCACGGCATCTTCGATCAGCTCTTTTACTTCACCTGATGTCCGGCGAGTTGGTGATTCGGGTGGTCTGCGCTTGCACATCGGTGCAGAGTCTCCCGACTCTGAGCGGTCTCGCTTTCCTGCTCCGTCGTCGTAACTTCTGACGAGTTCACCGACAGTGGAGCCTCCTCGGAGCGATTTGGTGGTTTCCGCTCCGATTCCACCACCTTCACCGCCACCCGCGTCAGACATCGAGGCTCAGTGCTCTCCGATTATCACAATAGCAAAAAGATTCCGGCACCACTGGCACTGCTCGTGATCGGCCGCGTGCGCCTGTGCGGAGCGCGGCCCGGAGCGTCCGACTGCGCCAGAGGTCACCGGTCAACTGTAGCTATACCAACTTGGAATATTTTTTTAAGCTCTAGACCTGGAACCCTTAAACAAATTGCGCCGCGGAGCGGCGCGAAAATTTTGAGTCTTATGCCCTAGATATGCATTCTCAACATTGCGTCACATTGATTATGGTGCGGACCTCTAAAAATGTTATTGTGCGTTTAAAAGTGCGTTAAAAAAATGATAAAGTGAACTATTTTGCCCAATTATATAGGAAAGGAGCAACAATAACACATAAATGCGCCAAGAAACGGCTCGTTTTTTTCCAACCCGCATATAATTTAATTTGTAGTTAAATTGAGCTGCGGAGCGGCGCACAAATTTTAAGTTTTATTCCCTGGACAACTGCATTCTTACTGTTGAAAGGCCCAGGGTCCCTTCAGATCGTCTAGGGGCCCTCCGACCTTTTCAACGCCCTTCTGACCTGTTCAGGGACTCATCTGGGATCCGCGAAAAGGCATGATATGGAGTGGGTGACAGTGGTGGAACTTTATGAAATCGGTTGGGGGGCCCAACGGCCAAATGGTCAAGTTGACTTACTAAATGTCCAATTTTGTTTTTATTTATTTATTTGTACATGCCGACACATCCACTCTTTCGTACATTGCATGATGTTATAAAACGATGCACTAGTGGCTATTCCGTGCCCGTCGAGATGTTATATGAGATGATCAGGTGATGTAGGAAAAGGATGGCGCAGTGCGGCGCTTCAGCCATTTAGGCGCCGCGCATAGCGAGCTGCATTAGGGAGGGGAAATAATATGAAGTGGGAGTAAAAAGTACTGTGCAACAATATAAGGTATATACGTAAAACAATACAAACTCGATGTGGAGATACAAGTGGTATTTCGCTTCGTTCGTCGTTCTTCGTTGTTTGTTTATTTCGCTTCGGAATGTGGCGCAATGTTAATAAACAATTGCCATTTGTACTTCGGCATTGCTCTTGCCTCTTACAGCGTCATCGTCAGCGATCTTGATCTTGATCAGCTTTGAACCAGCTTCAATGATACAGTCCGATTCACACCGGATCCATTGTGATCTGCTGACGGCAATCGGTCCGTCGACGGATGTTTTTAAAGACATTTTGTCTTATCGGTGTTTGATCCATAGCCAAATCCAAATACAAATGTAACTTCTATTCTTCAATAATTAATTTACTATGACTAGTTGCTGGCGCTTTCCAATACGCAATTATTCTCCTTTAATCTTGTATTCAACTGGTTTTGGATTGTTTCCGCCTGTCCAGTACGATACAACGCCGACAATATTCGCTTCTCTGTCTTATTCGCTTCTTCTTGCTATATATTTACATATTTGGAAACTGATTTTCTAATTGCTCATAACTCTACTGTCC
>JAXIVJ010012643.1:0-5000 GCA_036785665.1 Chirona hameri
ATCCAGGTTTGAAATGAGTAGGAGATACGATACGTTGACACAAGAAGAGATTTGACACAATATTTATATCTCTTTTAAATTTAGTGCTGTGCCTATTACGAACTTGCATAGGGTTTCGTGGACTCACAACACTACAAACACTGCAGACAGTACAACATACAAAACACTATGAGTCTTACAACAGACAAGACAATATGACACTATAAACACTCGACACTACAACAGACGCTACTTCAGACACTGCAAGACTCTATAAAAACTAAACTTGACAGCGTTACTAGTTAGGTGGCATTGCAACGTACCAATATACCTATGCACGAGTTGCACACTTTGTTAAGCTACTTTCTCATTCACATTCACATGATAGCGACACAGCCGCATCTGCATAACGCTGTACATCGGAGGGACACTTTCATGCAACGATAGCGTCCCATGTACCCGTCACGACGATAGCCACAGCGCACCAGCGCATCAGCTCACCAGCTCACACCAGCTCCAGCGCACCAGCTCACCAGCTCACACCAGCTTCAGCGCACCAGCTCACCAGCTCACACCAGCTCACAGCGCATCAGCTCACCAGCTCACACCAGCTCACAGCGCACCAGCTCACCAGCTCACACCAGCTCACAGCGCACCAGCTCACCAGCTCACACCAGCGCACCAGCTCACCAGCTCACACCAGCTCACAGCGCACCAGCTCACCAGCTCACACCAGCTCACAGCGCACCAGCTCACCAGCTCACACCAGCTCACAGCGCACCAGCTCATCAGCTCACACCAGCTCCAGCGCACCAGCTCACCAGCTCACACCAGCTCACAGCGCACCAGCTCACCAGCTCACACCAGCTCACCAGCTCACAGCGCACGAGCTCACAAGCTCGCACCAGCTCCAGCACACCAGCTCACAGCGCACCAGCTCACCAGCTCACACCAGCTCACAGCACACCAGCTCACCAGCTCACACCAGCTCACAGCGCACCAGCTCACCAGCTCACACCAGCTCCAGCGCACCAGCTCACCAGCTCACACCAGCTCACAGCGCACCAGCTCACAGCTCACCAGCTCACAGCGCACCAGCTCACCAGCTTACACCAGATCACACCAGCTCACCAGCTCACACCAGCTCACACCAGCTCACCAGCTCACACCAGCTCACACCAGCTCACACCAGCTCACACCAGCTCACCAGCTCACACCAGCTCACACCAGCTCACACCAGCTCACACCAGCTCACCAGCTCACACCAGCTCACACCAGCTCACACCAGCTCACACCAGCTCACCAGCTCACACCAGCTCACACCAGCTCACACCAGCTCACACCAGCTCACACCAGCTCACACCAGCTCACAGCTCACCAGCTCACCAGCTCACACCAGCTCACAGCGCACCAGCTCTCTGCATCCGGCAGCTGCTTCTGGAAGGCACGTCTGCAGTAGGGCTCCTGCATCCTGCAGCTCTCCTTGCGTCCTGCCATCCCCATTAACGGATGGCTCAGGAAACACACGGATTAATGCAAATCACTTACGAGCCACGCCTTAATTAACATACCAAATTTCATCACAATCAGATTAGAGGCTTCCGCAATATAACAGAGGCGTGTGCACGTGCGTACGTGCTGAGAGATGCCGACACGGATGAGTACAAAGCGCTTCCGAGCCACGCCTTAGTCGAAATACAATATTTCATCACAATCGGATAAGAAGTTTCTGAGATATGAAATAGAGGTGTACACGTGCTCACGCGCAACATGCAACTCGAATACGTTTACATTTTAGTGTGTCAGCCATACGTGTGCTAACGCTACATTTGCTCGCTTGCTGAGTGGGATCGCATATGGTGAAGATGTTCACGAAGATTTAGAACTGCGTGTTCTCAGTTCACTTCCAACGTCAATAGCGGTGCAGACTGAAGGTGCTTGCACGCGCAGCGCTCGGACAAATGTATGTCCTTGGTGGTAACATGCCCTGCCGGTGGCACAGGTTAAATTCCATCGTGATGAGACTGTGTTGGGCCCACATAACCCATTTTAACGATACATGATTGCAAATTAGGGGAAATCACAGCTCAGCTTGTTCGATTTTTCAAACGTGAAGGTACATGAGTCAAAGTTGGGACGTTCGTTCACCCCATGTGAAAGAAACTGCCACCGTTGCATTTCTTAATGTGTGTCAGTCGCATTGATATGTCACAAACACGTTATAAACCGACAACGACTGCGTGGTGGGGGCCTAAAGCATACACATCGTGTCGATTTTGATATTTTGTGGTTTAGGCGCGCGCGCATTTTAACCCCCCTGGCAACAAAGCCAGCCGCATATTTCAAACCAGCTCGTGGTTCATTGATTAGGAGGATAGGTTAGCTCTCTAAATATTATAGCTGAGCACAATCTGTTAATTCAGTAACACACCAGGATAAACGGCGCAAGGAGAATTGCTGAAAAAGCGAAAGTGCCCTGCTAAAAGAAGCTCCAGCAGCGGTAACACCAGGTTTCAGTTCACGCCATCATGTGCCAAGATCAAGTCATTTGTCATCTATAAGGCCCAACACTCCAAAATGTTCTACCTTGCAAATGTTCTACCTTGCAGGGCATAATACACGTTACTAGCATGCTCCAAAAAATGGAGGTACCTCGCGCTTTCTGGGCCCGGCACGTGCCTCATGGGCAAAATCCAGCTTGCCCCCACATACAAAAAAAAATAACTTCATACAATTGCCGAACTGTTGTGAAATTTTCAAAACTTTATCAAAAAGCGCACGAAATTTTCGCTACGCCGCTCTAATAATTTCCCCGTTCACTTATCATGTGGAGGTCACGTCATTGACCACGATTAATTGATCGACGTTGTAATCGATATACAAAAAAAAATCCGAGATATGCGAATTTGTATTTGTATTTATTGAGCAAACAACCACAGGCACAAGGCCCACTTACGGTTGAAGCAATGCAACAGTAACAATAAATTAAAACATTCACAGATTACATGAGTGCACGTGGTACAATAAGATAAAACACACAACTATACTGTATAGTACAAACAGCGGCATAACATAAATAAGGGCGATTAAAAGCGCCAGTAAAATTAAAAATCAACGTATAAATAAAGCGCTGATACAGGCAAAGTCTAAAAATATACGAATACATAAAAGCGCCGGTAAAAGTAAAACTAAACGTGTAAATAAAGCGCTGATGCAGGCAAAAGACCTAAAATAGACAAGTATAACTTAAAGCCAATGACTGATCACGGGACGTGATCCAGGCTCACAGCAGCGACCTTAACTCAAGTATGTAATGTACCCTGACCATCAGCGAACTTCGCGACGTCAGACCTAAGGGTACGAGACGGCATAAATACATCCGTCTGAGGGTTGCTGTGTGTGAGCGAGTTAAAGAGATGCGGGAGACGAACCAAGAAGCCCCTCTTTCATAGGCGTACCCAAGGGGAGGGGCAAACGGGGCAATTCCCCCCCCCCCCCCTGAGGCCCTAAAGGTCCATACGTACCCCTTTGGCCGTATGCGCCCCTTTTTAAATAGGGCCCGAAGGTCCCTATTTCGAGCACCATGTGGTAACGGGTAATAAATCATCCAGTGGAGGGTCGACCGGGGATCCTGGAAGGTCCGCTGGGATCCTCGAGGATCGACTGGAGGACCTAGAGGGTCAACCGGGCTCCTTGCAAGGCCCATCTGGGGATTCATGGATGAACGACCAGGGCCCCTGGAGCGACGACTGGACCAATGGAAATTTGTCCAGGCCCCTGAAAAGGGCATATTACAAATCGAGGGCCTAACCTACCTACCCCAAATTTTTAACTCACTGGATTTGGTCCAGTTTGTTTTGAGGGGGCTCCATTTTCAACTCTTTTTTTAAATTAGACAATCGTTTTGTCCTAAAATTATCCTCGCCTGGGGGCACCCAGGGACGGATACAAGGGGGACTCTTGCGCAACGCTGGGCCCCTGAGACAATGAGTAACCCCTCTGTCGGTCAGGGGGCCCACCGGTAGTGGTACTGAGTACAGGGGTCTCCTGGTACCAGACAGGGGTCGGGGGTCCCTGGTACAAGATTGGGGTCCATTAGCTGGAAACGAATAGGCACGCCCCCCCCCCCCCAATGACAGCCAGAGGTCTTCTCTTGCCGGCATCTCGGGACCCTGGGACTATCAGAACCCCTTTGTCGGTCAGGGGGCCCCTGGTAGTGATACCGAACACAGGGGGCCCAGGTAGTGGTATTGAAAACAGGGGGCCCGGTACAAGGCAGGGGCCCGTGCCCGTCAGTTGTCTCATTAACTGAAAATGAATAGGTACAGGGCCCTCGAATGACAGTCGAAGGGCACCCTACCTAACCCCAAAATGTAAAAACTCCCCGGATTTGGCCTACTATATTTACAAGGGGCCCCATTTTAAATTACATTTTTACACATTGTGTTTGCCCTCAGATTGCCCGAGGGGGCTATAGCCCCGATCCCCCCCCCCCCCCCCTGCCGAGAGAGTCGGCCAGAGTCTCGGGGTTGTGTCCGCTGTCCAGATTGTTGTATTGCATTGGTCACAGACATTGCCTGGCGTCGCGTTTGACCACGAACCTGGACTCTGTCTAGCCCTTGATTCATCGAGTATCGACATTCGGTCGAATACAGTTAAGTTATTTGTGCTCTTTTATTTTGCACTAGCTGGGGTACCCGGCGTTGCCCGGGAAATTAAGTACCTGGCGGTGTCTTGGGAGCCAAAACACACCCAGGTGGCATACAACCTATCAGCCGGACTTGACAAAATGCATGCTACCAGCCGTTCTATAATTGGAGCATTGAAACCAAGTAAACAAACATTGAAACCAAGTCAGGTCATGAATCTAATTTTAGAGCGCTCTAAATTTATATTTCTCTTCCGCCATGGTCACGAATATAGTTTTAGAGTACTCTAAATTTATATTTATCTCTCACTATGCTACCAAATGACATTGCACTAATTACCTGGTATCTCCTGGATGGTGGTACCCACACCAA
>JAXIVJ010012643.1:10000-39728 GCA_036785665.1 Chirona hameri
CTCCTAATGAACAGGCCAAGCATACGGTTGGCCTTAGCGACAGAGGCGTCAACGTGGTCCGCAAATGGGAGCTCGGCGTCTAAAATGACGCCAAGGTCACGCACGCGCAAACATGGCTCAAGTTGGTGGTCGTCCATCACGTACGAGACCAGAAGAGGCGATGAGCGCAAGGTAAAGGTGATCGTCTTGCTTGCACTTAGCTGGGTTGAGTTTCAAACGCCAAGTTTTTTTTACCACAAACTGAGGTGGTCTAAGTCGGCCTGGAGGGAATGAGCGTCCTCTTGGGGAACTGATTCGGTTGAACATTGTGATATCGTCTGCATAAGACAGGCACGATGTTTCACTGGCGGATCCAGCCTCTCTCCGTAGGGGGATTTTTTTTGTGTGGCAAAAAGGTACCCCATTTTTCCGCGGATTTGGGCCGGTCATCTTATTTTGGTATCCCAGCTTAAGAAATTCACTTTTAAAATAAATAAAAAAAATGGTGGATTTGTTCCGATTTTTTTTGGGGGGGATAAAAAACACCAAATTTCGCAAATCCGAGATAGCCATTTTGAAGAAATTGTCATTTCCTTTCTTTTGACGTTTTTTTTTGCAATTGGCTTCACAACTCTATTTTCTACGATTGTTCAAACATTTATCGTTTTTCCACCAAAAATGACATGACGTCATTAAAACGTCATTATCTCCCAAAGTAATACATCAATTTCATTGTAATTTTGCAAGAAGACGTAGAATTGATGCGGAATAAGGTACTGAAAGTTTGACGCTGATATCTATCATAGTTTTCAAGTTATTGAAGAAAGAAATCCTGGAAAGGGGCAGATTCTGCCCCCCCCCCCCCCCCCCCCCCCCCCCCAGCGGGGCGCGAGTTAAGTGTCACCGGGGCTTCTTGAATTGCATCAGGTGCGCCGTTTTGTCTAGCATTGAAAGAAAGGGATAAATACAAACTTGAAATTCAATCACGCGAGAAAAAAACTTCCGTTTTCATGAAGTTTCCTCCTAAGATCATTCTTTTCACGTTCAGTGCAGGGAACGCGCGGGGGATACTTGTATTGAATGCCCTTCCCAGATTTATGTGAGGGGGGCATTTGCCCCTGATGCCCCCCCCCCTGGATCCGACAGTGTCAGCAATTACCGCAAAGGAGAGCCTCTGCCAGACACTTAATGCAATTCATTTTCCCATTTTCCAAATTTGTATAAGCAATTTGGAAAGTTGTGTCATGCCGCGAAGCGGTGCGAAAATTTCCGCTTTTTTACTGTGGATAGCTGGATTTTGACTGCTGCAAAGGCAATTTGTACTATTTTACGATAAATCGGGAACGTGCGGGGGCATACTTGTATTGAATCCCCCCCCAGATACCTGTGGGGGGGGGGGGGGGCCTGATGCCCCCCCCCCCCCGTGGATCCGCCAGTGCGATGTTTCGATTTGATTAGGAAGGTCAGCGACGTAACAAGTGAAGCAAATTATGCCTAAAATGCTGCCTTCCGGGACTCCGGAAAGTACCAGAGCCCAAACAGAATGTTTCCCATCGAGAATAACTTGCTGGGATCGTTGGCTTAGGTAAGACTCAAGCTAGCTGAGCGCAAGCCCTGAGATGTTGAAAAGAGCACTTGAGCTTGTGTAAAAGTAGCCTGTTGCTCACACTCGTAAACGCGGAAGAATAATCAGTGTAGATTGCGTCTGTTTGCGATTCCATTGTCAGTGAGGTCCAGCAGTGTTCCAAAAAACAAGCCAAGTTGCTCACGCACGAGAGTTTTGGAAGAAAACCGCGCTGAGAAGAAGGCAGTGCAGGAAGGCATGCTTGGAGCAGGCGCTCGCACACTATAACTTCTCCAGAATTTTAGAGCAAAGTGCTAATAATGAGACTGGTCTGTAGTTGTCTGGAAGCTTTTTAGAGCCTTTTTTAATACAGGAATGATGTTGGCCCGCTTCCAAGTTGACGGGAACACCCCGGAGTGCACTGCCAATCGACAGATGATGTCGAGAGGGATCGCAAGCTCATCCGCACATTCGTGTAAAATCCTAGCGCTGAGGCCATCAGGGCAGCAAGTTTAGGTACAGAATTGTCGGTACTTACTTATGACCTAATTAAATCCTGTTAATTATAAACCAGTCGGTAAAGAACTGTGGTTGTGGCACGACCGCAAACGTTTTGGTGGTGGGGTCACGCGACCTGACCTGGTGACTTGATCTGAGATGACCGAAAGTCACAAATATCACAATGTATCAAAACTTTAAAGATTTCCTCCCCGTTTCTATGTAAGTACCATGGTTTTGTTCCCCAACGAACCTTTATACTTCTCTGTGCCCCTTGGGGAGTACAACGGACCATTTCAGTCCAGATGGTTTTAATTAAACCGACAATGACAAACTAGACTGCAGCAAATGCATTAATCTGATACATAAATCCTTAAACCAGGTGTATTTGCTAAACAGACCACCATATTTCCGAATGAGCTTGCCTCGTCGAAAGCCATGGCTTAAAAACTGCTCGCAAAGTTGCGACCTTGCTAACGATGGCCGTCTGCTCTGAACTATGTATAAATGGCTGCATTTCAGAACCCAAGCGTAGTGCGTTATTTGATCGGTGAAGTGGACCACACATAATTGATTTAACCCCTCGTTTAATCTCCTCACAGGGTTTTTCCGAATCCGCGGATAAAAACACAATAGAACAATGGCCTTAACACGTGACCAAGAACGCTCTGCACGCGCCAATAAATCAGGTTTTATTGTGCAGAGAAAAGCATTAAATTGTCGCCTGATGTGTCCTTTTGGAAGGTATTATTTGAATTTGGCCGGCTTTGTGTTCGTTTTTTCATCGATGGCAGGCGAGAGAACAGCGGACGCGCCCCGACTCGTATGTCACATAAATGCCTCATGCATTTTAATATTTTCCGTTTACAAAGGGCAGCGCGGGCCCCGGCGGGACGGAGCGCAATTTGAGCGGGCGACAGCAGTGGAAGTCCAATGCGATAATCTCTTGTATTTCTCAGAAGCTGTAGAGCACACAATGGTAGTTACGAGTGATTGTGAAAAGGTACGGCGTCAGTCATATGCAGGAAAAGGTAAAATGCCGTATGTATAACAATATAGCGGAACCGCTCGGTCTGATGCACGCGAAAAAGTTGATAGTGTGCACTAGCGTTCTGATTTAGTGTGGCTCTACATTTAGTGCACTACATAGTGTGCACTAGCGTTCTGAACTTACATTTAGTGTGGCTGGATTATGTTAGAAATCCTACACCAAGATAGTTGATGTACGTAGGTAGCGAATCGAACCAGGTAGGTATCGGCTCAAGTCGAACACTTTGCGCAGAAGTATGTCAACAGAGTTTGTGTAATATATAAGTGCCAAATGAGAATGTGCTCCATTAGTGTTTAGTATGTCCATCTGTAAACTGGTTGGCATTCATATAATTATTACGAGAGAGCGCGAAACGCTCGCTCGTCTTTTCGTGGTATATGGGAAAAATCTGAATATGAGCGGCCCGGCCGCGAGTTTCCGAAGTCCCACACTATTCAGATCTGGCTCAAACGGGTGACGTCACCGCGCTGCGGTGACGGCAGGCCGCCCATATTAACAGGCTTTTAAGTTAGCGAAGATAAACTCGGTCGTTGTGTTGTCCATAGTTGATGGGTTCTAATTTTAGCGAGCTCTTTTTCTCTTTTTTCCCTCAAATTCTTCGGAATCGATTGGCGTAGCGGAACGCACAAACAGCCATTAGAGAGCATGCAAAAAGTCAATGATAATGTGTAATGAACAGGTCAGTCACGTGGATTCTCCGTTCACCACGCACACTGGAAGGTGAAGGGGTCTGAGAATTACGCGTCCTGGAAGGGGGGGAAGTCGCCCCCTGATATTTCAGCTCCTATAAGACCTAGAATAACGAAATTTGGGAGGTAGGAGGGGGCTGTAGAGAACTCTATTATGTGCAATTGTCATGCCCCTAGGCATGACACTTGGTCTTCAAGGTCAAATGTCATCAAATGTAAATTTTCCCCAAATATGAACTTCTTCAGGTAGGAACAAACCGAACAAAAAAACACTCAAAAGCTCTTGGAACGCACTTTCGCATTGATATACTCAGTTTTGAGCTCAGATAGATAGTGTAGACACCACTGGTCATCAAACTTAAAAATGACAATTTTTGGCGAAGAGTTGGCGAAACACGCCGCTTTGTAACTATCGATCTGATGAACTATGTTTCTACTTTAACCTGACCTGGTGCATAGGCGTATCCAAGGGGGGCTACAGGGGCCATGCCCCCCCCCCCCCCCCACCCTGGAGGCCAGCGGGCCCCTCTGGCCAGCGGGCCCCTCTGGCCAGCGGGCCCCTCTGGCCTTTTACCTTTAGAGAACCCTGTCAATCTGCTGCGGGCCTCAGCCAGCATTTGTATAGGGCTTGCCGACCTGAAGAGGGCCTCTATCGGCATTTGGATGGCCCTACCGATCTGTAAAGGGCCCTCTTACATCATTCAGGGCCCTGTCGATCTGTAGAGGGCCCTCTCAGGCCGACGTAGGACACAGACAGGCCGACAGAAGGCCCTCTCAAGCCGACGGAGGGCCCTCTCAGGCCGACGGAGGGCCCTTTCAGAACGACGGAGGGCCCTCTCAGGCCAACGGAGGGCCCTCTCAGGCCGACGGAGGGCCCTCTCAGGCCGACGGAGGGCCCTCTCAGGCCGACAGAGGGCCCTCTCAGGCCGACAGAGGGCCCTCTCAGGCCGACGGAGGGCCTTCTCAGGCAGACGGAGGGCCCTCTCAGGCCGACGGAGGGCCCTCTCAGAACGACGGAGGGCCCTCTCAGGCCAACGGAGGGCCCTCTCAGGCCAACGGAGGGCCCTCTCAGGCCAACGGAGGGCCCTATCAGGCCAACGGAGGGCCCTCTCAGGCCAACGGAGGGCCCTCTCAGGCCAACGGAGGGCCCTCTCAGGCCGACGGAGGGCCCTCAGGCCGACGGAGGACCCTCTCAGGCCGACGGAAGACCCTCTCAGGCCGACGGAGGACCCTCTCAGGCCGACGGAGGACCCTCTCAGGCCGACAGAGGGCCCTCTCAAACCGACGGAGGGCCCTCTCAAACCGACGGAGGGCCCTCTCAGAACGACGGAGGGCCCTCTCATGCCGACGGAGGGCCCTCTCAGGCCAACGGAGGGCCCTCTCAGGCCGATGGAGGGCCCTCTCAGGGCGACGTACGGCCCTCTCAGGCCGACAGAGGGCCCTCTCAGGCCGACGGAGGGCCCTCTCAGGCCGACGGAGGGCCCTCTCAGGCCGACGGAGGATCGTCTCTGTCTCTGTGTCATAGGGCTCTCTGTCGACCCTCAACAGAGAGGTCGACAGAGAGCCATATGAAGCCGACCGAGGGACTCATAAATGAAAGTAAAAATGGGCCCCTAAGCCTGCGGTAGTACCTGCGGGTGTCCAGGGTACCCCCTTGGGGACGCCCCTGTACCTACTTAAAGGAAATAGTTCACCTTCAACATGGGGTTTTTAACTGAAATAGCAGTTGTGTAGCCCGTGTTGAGAAATCCCTATCTGCAACTGTTCTTGTCTGAAAAGACTCTCCAGCCGAAGATATTTGACTTTTTGGCGAAGAAATGCGGCGCATATATGACATACCGTACCATCTGAAAGTGCCAGCATTGCACGGAGCATGCGCAGACCAATAACGCACACCATAAACTTAATAATTTACGACCTTCCGTCCTGAATTGGCGCGATGTAGGACCATTTTTGAAAAGAAAAAAAGAAACTGTATTAAAAAATATAATAAAATCATGTTCTGATAAATTTTCCGAAGGTAAACTATTTCCTTTAACCTACTGTCACACAGGTATAGGTACCGCCTACCGTGTAGGTGGGGTGAACGATAAGGAAATGCGCGAAATCAACCCATCTAACACAAAACTCATCTAACACAAAAACGCAAATTTAAACATTTAAACAAACGATGGTTGCTGCTGTACACAAGAACTATAAAAAAATACTTTGAAGTATTCATCGTTTATTTATTGCCTTTTGTAAAAATACCTACATATTACATTTAAAATATTTGATAATAATATGTGAAGTATTTCATGCTTGGTAAGCAACTAAATAAATTACTCATATAGTGTCAATTATTACCGTTAGGAGAACGTAGCGTTATGGTGACCTTGGAAGAGCGCTGTCATTGGCCCGTCATTGCCAGGGAATGACGTCACGTTAAGGTGACGTCATTCCACACCAATAGGAGGCCAGAGATCTGAATAGTGTGGGACTTCGGAAACTCGCGGCCCGGCCCGGCCCAGACCGGTCCGACCCGACCCGTGGCGACGCTTTTGAGAAGCTCATATCTCTGCAACCACACGTCCAATTGACAAGCAGACTTCTTTGCTGAGCAGCCCCATCCAACCTTCCATGTTTGACACCGATGCCGACTCATGTGGGTGACTACCACTGCGCGTGGCGCGTGCCGCGTGAGGGGTGTTGAAAAGTGTTTTATCGCAACAACTCTGCAATGGCTGAGCCGATTGTGTTCAAATTTGGTGTGTGGTTAGGGACCCCTCAGCCACCAATTTTCCACAAGTCAGGGGTGGGGTGTCTCTGCACGTACGCACGTGCACACCCCTATTTTATATCTTAGAACGGCTGAACCGATTGCGTTCTATTTTGGTGTGTGGTTAGGGACCTCTCAGTCGTTGCCTTTCCACAAGTCAGGGGTGGAGTGCCTCTGCACGTGCGCACGTGCTCACCCCTATTCTATATCTCAGGAATGGCTGACCCGATTGTGTTCAAATTTGGTGTGTGGTTAGGGACCTCTCAACCGCCAGTTTCCCACAAGTCAGGGATGGGGTGCCTCTGCACGTGCGCACGTGCGCACCTTTTTTTGTATCTCAGGAACTACTTGCCCGATCGGGTTGAAATTCACCATACATTTATTTCGCGCTCGCTCGTTCATCGCCAACTACGGCGCCTTACTGGTATATCATCTTATCATCTCTTCTAAAGATTGGCGCTGCATTGAGCAAGGCAGAAAAGAACGGTGTAAGTCGTATAAATTTATCTTGCTTGACTTGGGACCGGTTTCTTTGTTCAATTATATATTTTTGCAAGCCATTCAGCCATTGCAGTACTTAGGTTTATCAGTGCTTGTGCGAGGATGAACATGTAGACAGATTACTATAAATATTGGATGACCTTACCTCGAAATTAAAAGGAAAATTCACAATTTCTAACTTTTTTCCATTTTAATTTCGAGGATAGACCATTCAATATATATATCCATCTACCTACATTTGTATTAGCAGCTATCACGCCATGTGAAAATAGAGCTGCAGCTGCATTGCCGCTAGCGCTCGGTACTGCTATCGCTAGCGCTCCACCACTGCTATCGCTAGCACTTCACCACTGCGCTCACGCGACAGACGGGGCGTGACATTCGCGTACATACATACCTATAGGTAGAGGAATATGGAACACAAATGGCCGTCTGGTGGGGTAAACACGAGCACGCCTGTTGACTCGTCAAACTTGTAATCGTTAGTCTCTGCATTGCTGTCCTGTAGTTGATAGACCTTCTTCGCCACCACTCATCTCTCACCAAACCTCGATCCAATACAAATAGTGTATTTGACGTCACAACTGACTCATCAAACAAATGACGCACTGAATAAAGACAAAGGTTACAAACAAATCCAGTTTCACGGTCGGAATTGGGGACATGGCGGTGAACACTGCTATGTGTTTGCCGGCGTTCAGTCACCGCACGCCCAGGCCGGGTGCGAACGTTACAGTACGGGCTTCACCGGGTCCTGAGGCTACCCTGGCTGGTTGGCTGGCTGGCCCGGGCGCTCCGAACTGCCGGGGCCTCAGGATCGCCGGCTGTTCAGCTGTCTCTCGATGGTCAGCTCCTGTTTAACACGGCAACACACACGCATTCAACGGCGTACACGAGCACCCGCGCTTACGCAAATAAGTGTCTGTTATATAAATCACCGGCTATTGCCGGGCTTGACAGGACTCGTTTTCTAAACAGCATACAGCTACAGACAACACACACACACAATGACGCTATATCTATTATCTACACTATATCCACAATATTTGTACAGAGAACCAGCCGTTTCAATGATGAAAGCAACTGATTCGTTTTCCATGCGGCTTCGAATTCACATTTGCAGGTACTGCGTCTAACAACAGCCTTCTCATAAATTGTCCCAACGAACCTTGATCAGACTGGCCACGGACGGTGTGTGTTTGGTCTCGGCTCGGATATGGGAGACGCGCACACTCAGCTGTCCCAGGTCCTGCACGCTCCAGCCCCGGGTCAGGTCCACCAGCTGGTCAATACTGCGCTCAGACAGACTGCGACCTGCAGCAGACGGGGTCAGGTCAGCTGTCCCAGGTCCTGCACGCTCCAGCCCCGGATCAGGTCACATCGGAAGCTCTCCCTTATACCATGTCTCTATACAGGCTGAGACCTGTGACAGATGGAGTCAGGTCACAATGGAAGCTCTGCGTTGTCTATATCTTTACACGGCTAGGGCTGCGGCCTGAGCCAGACAGACCAATGTCTGTAAATAATACTTGCTGTATGTCAGATCTTAATTGAATGTCCTGACTGCCACGGCAATGGCTCTGCAAACGAGAAATAAATATGACTTGATTTCCAGGATGATATTCCATCTGTGAATTTACCGAATGGTTTACACGGGCACTAGCCATTCCGTCGGATTGTCTGCTGACATCTAGTGGCCGTAAGGATAACTGCAACTGAAAAGTTTGGCCGCTGCAGCCTTGGCGGCACCGGACGCTGTCAGCGAGCAGACTGGTTATTGATTCAACGCTGATTGAATCGATTGGAATCGTTCAATCAAAATTAATTGAATCAACAAATAATTGATTCACCACCAGATCTTTTGATTCATGAATCGTGATTGAATCAAAACCCGCATCAAATAAAGGCTGATTGAATCAAAAGATTTGACGATTCTTAACGATTCAAGTACACTGGTAAATTGTGCAAATACGTGTAGTCGCAGTGGCTGCATTCATTTATACTGAAATAGTATTGCTGTAACAATGCTTTAATGATCATATATATGTACGTTTCCATTTTTATTGATTTAACATAAATTCACCATCTATATTAAAATGTTGAATCAAACGTGAATCGATTAAAAAAAAAATTGATTCTTTGAATCGGAAAGAATAGTATGTATAATATGTAATTGTATAATATGTAATTGTATGTATATGTATAATACCTATATATAATAAATATGTATAATATTGTCTATATTGCGAGGTATGATACTGTATAATATGGGGTATAATACTCTATATTATATCTCATATTTCGTACATATTAACATATATGTTTCGACTTTGAATACCATCATTGCTCATGTATGTTTTACTGGGTCTTGTCATTTAATGTTCTTGATGTTGATCGATGTTCCGTTATATTGAATACACAACCGGTGGAATCCGGCAAACAAAAACAAAATCAATTTTCAAAATTGTATCCGTGAATCGAACGGTGATTGAATCATTCAGATTCCAAAATGAATCACGATTGAATCGTTCCAAAAAAAGTTGAATCAATAACCAGTCTGTCAGCGAGAGTGGCCTGTAGAAAGTGGCACTCATCAGTGCCCTGCCTTTTTCAAATATATCAGATTCTTAAACTAAACTTACTCAGTAGTTAGGTACACCGTACACGGATATTGTCCATGGTGCGACTTCCTGAGAGGGACTATGTTCTTGATGACCCCACCCACTCTCGTATCTCCGAATATAAAACACCGGTGTTAAAAATTCAAACGGCATTCAATAGCCCTGGAATATTTGTCGAGAACATCTGATTGTTTCCATCTCGGTGTCACTGATGACGTCACAGGCCAGGTCTGGATAGCCAGTCAGTGGTTAACACACATCACCTCCTATATCCATCCCGACTGCACCGTCACCGGCGCCGCCTCTCACCGTGGCTGAGCAGTGTGGTGAAGAACGCCGTGCGCTGCGGCTGGCCGGGCCGCACCACCTTGTGCAGGTGGGACGTGGAGAGCGCGGCGCGCTGCTGGTCTACCATACTCGTGTACGGCTGCACGCTGGTCAGTACGACCAGCAACGGCGCCCAGCGCGGCAGCATGCCCAGCACACGGTCCAGGCCGGTGCCGACGCGCAGCTGGAGCGCCTCCTCGAGCTCCTCCAGACGCGGCATGTACAGCACGGTCGGTGACCGGTGACGGCCCACGTCATGAATCCGCTCGGACAACAGCTGACGACGCGCAGAACACACTTTCAGAGATGGACTCGGCACAAACACGCACGCTTATATGTGGATTAAATATTATGCACGCATACATGTATACTCTACATACGTATCAAACCACTATCATTGTGCATAAGGGATGTTCTGTCTGGCAGATATATGGCGCTGGCCAACGCCGGCCAGGTTTTATTTTGTATTTATGGTTGTATTTGGTCCGGTTTTATTTCGCCAGTATTCGTATTCGCCTGATTACCTGCATGACGTCCACGCAGGTCAGTGACATGACGTAAGCGTCATCCATGGTCCAGATGTTGCAGTCGGCAAACGCAGCCAGCACCGACTTGCTGACGTACTCGGGGTCCTCAGGGTACCGCTCGTCGGGACACATTAGCACACGCATCTGAGAGCAGATTTCCCTGCAAACGGCGCACCGGCCGTCGGTAAAACTGGTCAGGTGTTCCATAAGGTGATGGTTCGGTAACGACGTTGGTGCGGGAATGGCCCAGTACTTATAGAACGTTGGTTTGTTTGCTAATACTGGAAGCTCGATTAAATATCCTGCAGAGTCCTATGCTTTGCATTGGAGTTCTGATATTTGCAATACTTGTGATTGTTAGGTTATGTTCGCGATGAGCAGGCACGTAGCCAGGATTTCGTCCAGGGGGGCGCGGCGCCTCGAAAGGGCCCCTTTCCGAGCGTTGAAAGGGCCCCTTCCCAAGCGTTGAAAGGCCCCCCCCCCAAAAAAAAAAAACGCATGAAAAGGCACGTTACCAGGCTGGAAAATGCAGTATGGCAGGTATGGCATGGGACAGACCAAAGTTTAGGAGCTGGAGTTAGCAAACTGCCACATCAACTTTGGAACCAGCGACACGAATTTGGAATCAGCTATACCAACTTGGAAGATTTTTTTAAGCTCAATACCTGGAACTCTTAAACAAATTGCGCCGCGGAGCGGCGCGAATTTTTTTAGATTTATGCCCTGGGTTGCTTTCTCATCAATGCGTCGCATTGCGTATGGTGCGGACCTCTAAAATTGCTATATTGTGCGTTTAAAAGTACGGGGGAAAAGTGCTAAAGTTAACTATTTTGCCCAATAATATAGGAAAGTAGCAACATAACACATAAATGCGCCGAGAGACTGACCGATTTTTTTCTCCTAGCCCGCATATAATTGAATTTGTAGTTAAATTGCGCCGCGGAATGGCGCGGAAATTTTGAGTTTTATCCCTGTACAACTGTATTCTTACTGTGAAAGGCCCAAAGTCCTTCAGATCGTCTAGGGGCCCCTCTGACCTTTTCTACGCCCTTCCGACCTGTTCAGGGACTCATCTGGGATCCGCGAAGCAAAAAGACATGATGTGGAGTGGGTGATATATATAATACAAAGAGGGCTTACTCTACAGGAAAAAATAAAATCGGATCTTTCGGGTATATTGTAGCACCCTGACGAAGGGTGTTACAATATACCCGAAAGCTCCGCTTTTAATATTTGTATTGTGGAGTAAGTCTTCTCTGTATTTAATCTTCATCTGGGATCTCTACGTGCTTTGACCCTTCCGGTCTCACCAGAGACTCCTTTGACCTTCCAAGAAGCCCCTCTTGTGTGTCAAGGGGCCCATTCGGTCTGTTCAGAGGTCCTTCCGACCTGGCCAGGGACTGCACTGGCTGCTTTGTCGCCCTGCCGACATGCTCAGGGGCAGGGGCGGCGGATTGCGGGGCGCAGGGTACCCAAAATCCTCCCCCCCCCCCCCCCCACACACACACACAAATGAAAATCCTGGGGAGGGGAAGGGTCATGTTGCCCCCAGATTGAGCAGGCTAAAATCTGGGGGGGGGGGCAAAACCACCCTTTGCCCCCAGGATTTTCGACTAGGGGGAATTTTGGGTACCCTGCCCCCGCAATCCGCCGTCCCTGCTCAGGGGCCCCTCCGACCTGCCCAGGGGCTCCTCCAGTCTGGCTAGGAACTCATCAGGCATGTTCAAGGGGCCTTCCGACCGGCCCAGGGACCCTTTCGGTCTAGCCAGGGGTCCCTCTG
Source organism: Chirona hameri (assembly GCA_036785665.1). NCBI lineage: Eukaryota > Metazoa > Arthropoda > Thecostraca > Balanomorpha > Balanidae > Chirona > Chirona hameri. Next base: position 22,296 of record JAXIVJ010012643.1, read on the forward strand.
ACTTGCACCACAGGAGCCCCTTCGATCGGCCCAGCGACTCTTCTGGTCGGCCTGCGCTGGCTGCTTTGTCGCCCTGCCGACATGCTCAAGGGGCCCTCCGACCTGCCCTGGAGCCCCTCCGTGCTGGCCAGGGGCCACTTCGGCATGTGCAGGGGCCCTTCATACCCACCCAGGGGTCCTTTCGGTCTGGTCAGGGGCCCCTCCGATCTGCGCAGGGGCCCTTTTAACTTTCCAGGGGCCCTCTGATCTCTCCAGGGGCCCTTTAACCTTCTAAGGGGCCCTTCCGACCTAGCAAGGGACTGCGCTGGCTGCTTTGTCGCCTTGCGACATGCTCCGAGGGCCCTTCGACCAGGCCTGGGGCCCCTCCGTGCTGGCTAGGGGCTCATTCGGCATGTGCAGGGACCCTTCTGACCCACCTAGGGGCCCTTTCGGTCTGGTCAGGGCCCCTCTGACCTGCACAGGGACCCTCTTAACTTCCCAGGGGTCCTCCAACCTGCTCAGGGGCCCTTATGACCTGGCAAAGGACTGCGCTGGCCGTTTTGTCGCCCTGTCGACATGCTCAGGGGCCTCTCAAACTGCACAGGGGCCCTCTGTGCTGGCTAGGGGCCCATTCGACGTGTTCAGGGGGCCCATTCGACGTGCTTAGGGGGCCCTCTGACCCGCTCAGGGGCCCTTTCGGTCTGGCCAGGGGCCCCTCTGACATGCACAGGGCTCTTTTGAACGTCCAAGGGGCCCTCTGGTCTTTCAGAGAGGGCCCTGGTGGCCCTAAAGGGCCTCTGAAGTCCTCTAAACTCTCTAAGACCACGCTTCGTGTAGTAAAGAGCCTATGATACCGCGCTTCGCGCGGTCTCGTCGACCCTTTTCGGCGCGCTGCGCGCGCCGAAAAGGGTCGACGAGACCCTCCTGGCCTCCAGGGGGGAGGGGGGGGGGGGGGGGGGGGCGGGCGCGGGCGCCCCCGCCGCCCTCCCCTTGGCTACGTGCCTGGCGATGAGAGCACATCCTTGAACAGTGATTCTCAAATAGAATGTAATTACCCCACTTTGGATTATGTAGTCTTCGGACGTGGGTAAAGACTAAAGGCGATTGAGCAGCTAGGTGAGAAATTAAAGCTAAATCGTGTGATGTTGGCGCGCGATAGGTATACACATACATCTATCCCAGCTGCTGTTTCACTGTCACTATATTATCGCAAAGAGTATCACAACCAAAAAACGCAAAATGTGCTCAGTTTAGTGTTACGGCTTACGTGTTGTTAACGCTTATACTGATAAGCATAAAACAATAAACTCCTATATCATTTGAAAGTGACCAAAACGCGTTTCGTGGGTAGACAAATTATCAGTTGGTCACATACGGCTTTGTCGCTGACTTCATTAGTTGGTATGTGACCAACTGACTAAGTGTACCCACGAAACACGCTTTGATCACAAATAAATAATTTAATAAAGAAGTTGGCTAACGTGTTGGTATACGCTGGGAACCACCAATGCTCAACAGCACACATGTCTACTTGTATTCCTGTCCCTAGATGGCACTGGTAGTACACGCATGAAGTTATGCTGTACCGCATGGCTTGAAGTCGAGAACTGCGGTCTGCGCAATGGGCGAGGGGGTAACGAGTCATTCCGGTCATCAAAATGGGGCAACCACGCCTTCGACACTGAGAACCACTGTTCTGGAAGAAGGTACCTCAGCGGATGAGGCTAATAGAAAGGCAAGATCATAATGCGCGCATATTCTGCATTAAAGGGAAATAATGACCTTTTGACTTATTTATCTGCATTATTGTATTACACATGTATGGTATCAGATTGATCGCATCTCAATTTAAAAGTGCAATAGAAACTTGTTCTATTTCGAAAATTGCATTTAGGGAAATACACAAATATGTACTTGCATATGGTGACGAACAGTATGACCCATCACTATCTCTGGTTTGAATGTTGATTTGTAAAGAATTCATAGGGCCAGAAATGAAGAACGTGCGCCAAGAAGCGTGACAACGTCCCTGATTGGTCAATGAAACAAATCGCTGACACTAAATAGGTCGCCGTTGGGTGCATAAGTGGACTTCCGATTTAATTGTCCGTTTTTGCAATGTTTGTTGATTTTTTAGAAAAATTGCTATTTTCCATGATAAGCTAAAGCATATTGTTATATACAGCCAGAGACTTGTACTTACTTGTACTTATAGTACGGGACTATAAGGAGGGACTAATGCCTGACTTGCCCGCTCTTTACATCTCTTGATTGTTGTTATGCCTCAGTGGATAATTCACAAGAGTACGCTTTCCTTGATCATATTTGGCTTCAGTATTTTGTCGCCTATCCTGGCGCATCGTACATAATGTCCGCCCAGTAGTGGTCCAGGCGGTTCTTGAAGAGGTTCGTCGTGACTGATGCAACGACGTGTTCCGGAAGTGCGTTCCAGTCGCTCACTGCTCTGATAGACCAGAAGTTCCGTCTCACTCTGGTCTGCGCTTGCCAAACCGCAAGCGCAGACCAGGGTGAGACGGAACTTCTGGTCTATCAGAGCAGTGAGCGACTGGAACGCACTTCCGGAACACGTCGTTGCATCAGCCACGACGAACCTCTTCAAGAACCGCCTGGACCACTACTGGGCGGACATCATTTACGATGCGCCAGGATAGGCGACAACATACTGAAGCCAAATATGATCAAGGAAAGCGTACTCTTGTGAATTATCCACTGAGGCATACAAACAATCAAGAGATGTAAAGAGCGGGCAAGACAGGCATCCTCCTTATAGTCCCGTACTATAAGTACAAGTAAGTACAAGTACCCAAGAGACAAAACAAAACTCCTAGTGTTGAAAAAAATGCATTTAACAAATTGAGGGTCGCAACCACTAACTAGGCCGCCGTTGGGTGCATAAGTTAACTGCTATTTTGGTTGCCTTTGTATTCAATGTTTGTTGATTTTTAAGGGCAGTAGGGCACATAATCACGATAAACAGAGTGGAAGGCATATTTTCCATACCATTTCATCAAAAAGCAATACCGGATTTTGGTGAACACCGAAATTCGTTACCAAGTAGGTACCTACTTGAGAGTACCGGTCGTAAAAGTGTGGAACGCTTATCAACTTTAACTTGAAATATCTTTCGGTAGGAATGTTTATATGCAAAATGTAATAAATGTAAAATATATTTTGGTCTCGTCTGTTGATTTCAAGTGATAACTCCATTGGTGTGGGAAAGGGTCATTACTTCCCTTTAAAACACGAATTGCGCTGCAAAATACCCAAGATCAGTTAATTATAGCTAAGGTCCGAGGAACTGACCCTCGTTTGACTTTGTTGGGAAGCAGCCAGGGGCAGCGTTTGGTGATGACGTCCACCAGGTGTCGCCGGTCGTGGTCGATGAGCGGGTGCAGGATCTCGGGGACCACCTCGCGCCACTCCTGCATGCCGCGGCCGACAGAGGGCCGGAAACTGGCCAGCGCAGCCTCGTAGTGACGCTTCAGCACCTGAGAGCAGAACAGGCAGGCGGATGGTGGAACGTCAGATCGGAAGGGGGCTGCCACACGACTAACTCGCTGGTCTACGTTTTGCTGGCCTTAACTCTGTGTTTCGAACTGATGGTTAGAGTCGCCGTTAAACTTGAGTTCGCCGTGTGATCAAAGCTGACCTTCAGACTGACCTTGACCGTGGGGTCACTGTTGACTTAGGACTGCCATTGACGGTTGGGCCGATGTTGACCTTGGACTGCCATTGCCGGTTGGGTCGATGTTGACCTTGGACTGACCTTGACCGTTTGGTCACTGTTGACTTAGAATTGCCATTGACGGTTGGGCCGATGTTGACCTTGGACTGACCTTGACCGTTGGGTCGATGTTGACCTTGACTGCGGTGTTGTAGATGGACGGGTAGGCCTCCTTCACGGCGGCCAGGAACGCCTCGCGGATCAGCAGCGCGATGTCGGCGCCGCAGAAGCCGGACGTGCGCTCCGACAGCCACGTCAGCAGCTCCGAACAGCCGTCCGGCGCACTGATACGCAGAATCTCACGACGCGCCTGTCAGACACGGCATCACACACGTCACACAGAATCTCACGGCGCGCCTGTCAGACACGGCATCACACACGTCACACATCACACAGAATCTCCCGACGAGCCTGTCAGACACGGCATCACACACGTCACACAGAATCTCACGGCGCGCCTGTCAGACACGGCATCACACACGTCACACAGAATCTCACGGCGCGCCTGTCAGACACGGCATCACACACGTCACACATCACACAGAATTTCACGGCGCGCCTGTCAGACACGGCATCACAGACGTCACACAGCGCGCCTGGCAGACACGTCAGCAGCTCCGAACAGCCGTCCGGCGCACTGATACGCAGAATCTCATGGCGCGCCTGTCAGACACGGCATCACACACGTCACACAGAATCTCCCGACGAGCCTGTCAGACACGGCATCACAGACGTCACACATCACACAGAATCTCCCGACGAGCCTGTCAGACACGGCATCACACACGTCACACAGAATCTCCCGACTAGCCTGTCAAACACGGCATCACACACGTCACACAGAATCTCCCGACTAGCCTGTCAAACACGGCATCACACACGTCACAGAATCTCCCTACGCGCCTGTCAGACACGGCGTCACACACGTCACACATCACACAGAATCTCACGGCGCGCCCGTCAGACACGGCATCACACACGTCACACATCACACAGAATCTCACGGCGCGCCTGTCAGACACGGCATCACACACGTCACACATCACACAGAATCTCACGGCGCGCCTGTCAGACACAGCATCACACACGTCACACAGAATCTCGCGACGAGCCTGTCAGACACGGCATCACACACGTCACACAGAATCTCCCGACGAGCCTGTCAGACACGGCATCACACACGTCACACAGAATCTCGCGACGAGCCTGTCAGACACGGCATCACACACGTCACACAGAATCTCCCGACGAGCCTGTCAGACACGGCATCACACACGTCACACAGAATCTCCCGACGAGCCTGTCAGACACGGCATCACACACGTCACACAGAATCTCCCGACGAGCCTGTCAGACACAGCATCACACACGTCACACAGAATCTCCCGACGAGCCTGTCAGACACGGCATCACACACGTCACACAGAATCTCACGGCGCGCCTGTCAGACACGGCATCACACACGTCACACAGAATCTCGCGACGAGCCTGTCAGACACGGCATCACACACGTCACACATCACACAGAATCTCCCGACGAGCCTGTCAGACACGGCATCACACACGTCACACATAATCTCCCGACGAGCCTGTCAGACACGGCATCACACACGTCACACAGAATCTCTCGAAGAGCCTGTCAGACACGGCATCACACACGTCGCACAGAATCTCCCGACTAGCCTGTCAAACACGGCATCACACACGTCACACATCACACAGAATCTCACGGCGCGCCTGTCAGACACGGCATCACACACGTCACACAGAATCTCCCGACGAGTCTGTCAGCGGAGACAAAGTCAGCTACACCTCACACATCACATACATATAAAATACAACCGGTCACCGAAGCGATAACGCAGATAAAGTTAATTGTCGCAGACTGGTGAGTGTTGAACCTTCCGGTGCGGTATCCCACGAATGAAATGAACTATCCGGCTAAGTCGGCATGCGGCAATCATAAAGTGAGCTATCCGGCACTATATCCTGCGGGTAGAACTGAGCTGTACCGTGCAGTAGCGGAGAAGGGGAATGTGAGCTGTCTGGCACGTTATACGAGTAGTGGCAACTGGGCAATCCCGCCCTGTGTCAGACTAGTAGGAGGTAGACTATTCACACAGAATCTGGTCAGCCCAACCAAGATTCCTGTACTTAATAAGTCTTATTATTACGTAATGATGCATCATCCTAAAGCAGGCCTGAGATTCGTGGACGGGGCTGAGCACAATAACACACATCTCACGACTTTATTCATTACAGAACCGCCTTGATTAGATCATTAGGTAGGTCCCGTTTTAAGGCTGACCTCTAGATTTGGTGGTGGGAAGAATATTTCGCGGTCGAACCTGCCGGGCCGACGCAGGGCGCTGTCCAGTGCGTCTGGACGGTTAGTCGCCCCAATCACCACCACCTGAAAAATAAACACAGTCCATGAAATGACACCATACATTTGTTCAACGAACATTCTTCAGACGGATTTTACCGTCATGATTCGATGATATAGGTATGCATGTATGTTTGTACCTGTTGGCGACCATCCAGCCCGTGATTCGGTGATATACCTGTTGGCGATCCTCCAGCCCGTGATTCGGTGATATACCTGTTGGCGATCCTCCAGTCCGTGATTCGGTGATACACCTTTTGGCGACCATCCAGCCCGTGATTCGGTGATATACCTGTTGGCGATCCTCCAGCCCGTGATTCGGTGATATACCTGTTGGCGATCCTCCAGTCCGTGATTCGGTGATACACCTTGTGGCGACCCTCCAGCCCGTGATTCGGTGATATACCTGTTGGCGATCCTCAAGTCCGTGATTCGGTGATATACCTGTTGGCGACTCTCCAGCCCGTGATTCTGTGATACACCTTTTGGCGACTCTCCAGTCCGTGATTCTGTGATACACCTTTTGGCGACTCTCCAGCCCGTGATTCTGTGATACACCTTTTGGCGATTCTCCAGTCCGTGATGCTGTGATATACCTATTGTCGACCCTCCAGCCCGTGATTCGGTGATATACCTGTTGGCGACTCTCCAGTCCGTGATTCGGTGATACACCTTTTGGCGACTCCAGCCCGTGATTCGGTGATATACCTGTTGGCGACTCTCCAGTCCGTGATTCTGTGATACACCTTGTGTCGACCCTCCAGCCCGTGATTCTGTGATACACCTTTTGGCGACTCCAGTCCGTGATTCGGTGATATACCTGTTGGCGATCCTCCAGCCCGTCGAGCAGGGTCAGCAGTGCGCCCACGATGGTCGTGTACACGTGGTCCTGCTGCGAGTTCCGCGCTGGAGCCAGCGCGTCCAGCTCATCAAAGAAAATCACCGACGGCTGATTTATTTTCGCCTGAAAAGGAAATTTAAATGTTAATTTATTTCCAGGTCTCCTCTTTATGATGCAATGAATTCCATCGTAAAATAAGCAGTGATTACGTGATATTAGGTGGGTCACCACCTAAGGGCTGGGGGGGCGGACACCAGGATCGCTCTAGCCGGAGTCCGCCCCCCCCCCCCAGATTCGCAGGATTTAAAAGTTAGCCCTATGGGGCTGGCCCCCAAACTTGACCCTGACCCCCTCCCCCCCCCACACACACACACTCAAAATGGTGTGGCGACGTCATTGTGTGAATTGTCTTCTTTGGTCGTGTGCATGATTTACAAATTAGCCAAATCTAATCAAACAAAATTTGCATGACTAAATGAATTTAAACAAACAGCTTTCCCTGTAATGGTTTGCATGGCTTGCAATATTCGTATGTAATGTTTTCAACTTACCGCTTCGAACAGATCTCGCAGATTTGATTCACTTTCTCCGAACCACTTAGACAGGATGTCGGAGCCACTTCGAGAGTAGAATGTCACCTTCTGAGCTCCCTTGCTCAACTCGTGAACCAAAGCACGAGCAACCAAGGTTTTGCCAGTACCTGAAAAAAATCCAACAACAATCGCATGAGTATGAATTTAGTTAAGTTTCAAATCTGCACTACGCGTAACTTTCATTTGTGTATTTATGTCGTGTTTTTATCGCTGAATCGAATGAAGTTCCGATCCCGATCATATCGAGAACTTGGATGCAATTGGTGTGTTCACAATATGATATTTTATTCTGAAAAGATCGGCATAGCATGACGTCTGAAATGAAACATATTGGGATGGACTGTGCTGTATGTAGGTACCTGGTGGTCCGTAGAACAGCACTCCCCGGGGACAGCCGAACTTTTTAAACACTTCTGGATATCGGAATGGGAAAACGATCATCTCCTTCAGCTTCTCAATCTGTTCATGGAGGCCTCCGACGTCTGAGAAGTCAACACCGGTGCTGAAAATAGGACCAATGTAAATCATGTTGCTTGTTTGCAGATGTGTGAAATGGCTTTACTGAACAACAGGGGCGCATGACCCCACCCCACGCATGACCCCACCCCACCTCCAGGTCAAGTCAAGTGATCCTCTACTGGGAAAAGTGCCACGGAAGTATACAATGCATATAGACCTCGCGCCAAACAAGATTAAAATCCAACACATTTCGTTTTATTTGTGTGGTATTAATTAGCTGATAAGTATATATTGTTGCAAGTTCTTCAAATATGTTTAGCAGATATTATTTTGATACCGGAACCATCAATTATGTCTAGCACCCCACGATGAATTAACTATATACTGCGCTTTGCAGATGGTAGACGATTTATAATGAGCAAATCATAGCTTCTGTATCTGTAAGTACCTATAATCTTGGAACTTAGTACGTTGAACAGGAATTAGGGGAAGAAGCGAGTATGCAAGGCAAAGTTTGAATGTTGCGATGGGTAGAGGTAAAATACCGAATAGAGCCGAAGTATTCGTTATAATTTCGTAATTGATATAAACATGCAAGTTAATTAACACGTCCACTGCCGGGGGTTCATTTCCGCCCCTCCAGTTTTCATGAATAGCGGAAACACGGCAGCTGCGCCAAATTTGGCGCAGCTGTTTTGGTATCAATTACCCACATGGTGTGACATTTTTGACTTCAGGTCAACTCAGGTCAGGTCACCAGGTCAAGTCAAGTGACCCCACCTCCAAAAACGTTTGCGATCGTGCCACAGCCAAAGTGATCGACCAAACGGTTTGAAACTCACAGGATATCATCAGGTGATAAGTACCTACAATTCGTTTATCTCGAATTTTGTATATCGGTGACTTAAGGTCAGGTCGATTTCGTGGCATCAATGGGGAAATTGAGTTAATGGTGATAAATTAAAACAGGTATAAATCCATAGGAAATGGCTACATTTTACCAGTTTTCATCAGATCCACTACTCCTGTACCAAATGCAAAGCCCTGGCAAATCGATGTTCTTTGACCTCTACGAGGTCAACTCAGGTGACCCCCAGGCCACGCATGGTTTTTCTGCAATAACTATTTACCAAATCAAGGTAGAGCAATACAATTTTCGCCATTGTATTTGGCTTGTCGAGACGAATCAATTGATGTAAGAGTTGACGACCTTTTCCTGACCTTGACCTGGCCTTAGGTCAGGCTATTTTTGTATATAACCTAACTAGGTCACCCACAATTTCATTCGATGTGTCTCGACGAGACAAACACAATTACGATTTTTTTAACTCTAGCATGCTTTTATCAAAAGTTATGCTTTAAAAATAATTCGGCGATTTTTAGAATGTTTCAAATTCAATGGCTTCTGCTGACCTAACTACTGACCTTAGATCAATTTTGATGAGACCTGTCACCTGTCCCTGTATATGCACCTTTCTCTGTCCTTGTACTGTCTTTATCGATACCTTTGATGATCTCTGGTGACCTCAATATTGACTTGACCTACAAAAATGGCCGGTATACTTTCGATAAAGCTTGTCTCAAGTTATCCAACGCCGATTTCCGCTTATCGCTAGCCGTGTGGTTTTTGAGAACTTGGGGAGGCGGCTACCCCCCCCCCCCCCCCCCCCGGCAATTTGTGGTTGGCGCGAACCCCGGCAGTGCACGGGTTTACATTAATTTAAATTATGTTTTTAATTAAAATATTACGCGTCTGTCCTGCCCTGCCTCTACCCTGCCCTGCCATGCCCTAGTGCCCCACAATGTCTTGACCTGTCCTACCTCTGTCTTGCCTTGCCCTGCCTTGCCTTACTTTGCCCTGCCTTGCCTGCCCTGCCCTGCCCTGCCCTGCCCTGCCCTGCCCTGCCCTGCCCTGCCCTGCCCTGCCCTGCCCTGCCCTGCCCTGCCCTGCCCTGCCCTGCCCTGCCCTGCCCTGCCCTGCCCTGCCCTGCCCTGCCCTGTCCTGTCCTGTCCTGTCCTGTCCTGTCCTGTCCTGTCCTGTCCTGTCCTGTCCTGTCCTGTCCTGTCCTGTCCTGTCCTGCCCTGCCCTGCCCTGCCCTGCCCTGCCCTGCCCTGTCCTGTCCTGTCCTGTCCTGCCCTGCCCTGCCCTGCCCTGCCCTGCCCTGCCCTGCCCTGTCCTGTCCTGTCCTGTCCTGTCCTGTCCTGTCTTGTCCTGCCCCGCCCTACCCTGCCCCGCCCTGCTTGGCCCTGCCCTGCCCTGCCCTGCCCTGCCCTGCCCTGCCCTGCCCTGCCCTGCCCTGCCCTGCCCTGCCCTGTCCTGTCCTGTCCTGTCCTGTCCTGCCCTGCCCTGCCCTGCCCTGCCCTGCCCTGCCCTGCCCTGCCCTGCCCTGCCCTGCCCTGCCCTGCCCTGTCCTGTCCTGTCCTGTCCTGTCCTGCCCTGTCCTGCCCTGTCCTGTCCTGTCCTGTCCTGTCCTGTCCTGTCCTGTCCTGTCCTGTCCTGTCCTGTCCTGTCCTGTCCTGTCCTGCCCTGCCCTGTCCTGTCCTGTCCTGTCCTATCCTGTCCTGTCCTGTCTTGTCCTGTCTTGTCCTGTCTTGTCTTGTCTTGTCCTGTCCTGTCCTGTCTTGTCCTGTCCTGTCCTGTCCTGTCCTGTCCTGTCCTGTCCTGTCCTGTCCTGTCCTGTCTTGTCTTGTCTTGTCTTGTCTTGTCTTGTCTTGTCTTGTCTTGTCTTGTCTTGTCTTGTCTTGTCTTGTCTTGTCCTGTCCCGTCCTGCCCTGCCCTGCTTGGCCCTGCTCTGCCCGTTGCCGCCGCCCTGTCCTGCCCCGCCCAGTGGCGCCGGCACAGCTGTTGCTTTGGCGTGCTCTCGGTTAAATAAGTCAAGTTAGATTACCCGATACAGAGCGAAAGTTTCGGTAAAATTGGCGAATATTATGGTCATGACTAGATAGTATAGTTTGAATAGCAATAAAGGCTACGTGACTAATTTGCATTGGTCGCCAAAGGGAACTGTTCCATATGTTCGCATCGGCCAGAATTCACAAATTTGGCAAAACAGCACCAGTACAATTTTGACGGTGGCCTAAATTTTAGGGGTGGCAATGCCACCCCAGGGTCACGGCAGGGGTGGCAGTCTGTCACCCCTGCCCCTATGGTGGCGCCGCCATTGCTGAACAATGAATGACTTAGACAAAGTTGCATGCATAATACCGTCTTACCTATTTGATAAAACAATACAACCGTGAGCGACTAACAAAACGACTAAACCCCCGAACGCACACCGTAACATTGCTTCAACTGGCAGTCATAACCAGGAACCATATCCACTGTTGTCCTTTGTGATAACTATCCCCAAACACAACCACGAGGGGGGAGGGACGGGGAGCTCAACTCACTTGGTGGTGACGGGCTGGACGTGTTTCGGCTTATCAGCAGCGTCGTCATCACGAGCGTGAAGCTGACTGGTCCCGGCCGCCGCGTTCTTCTCCGGCCGCGCCACCGACCGGCTGCGGCTCCTCTTCTTGTGGCTCCAGCGGCGAGCCTTCTTTCGGCGGCGGCCGGTCTTCTTGACTCCGGAGTCGGAGGAGGGACTGCGCGAACTGACGGCTGAGTAACCGGACGGGTGAGGGCTAAACGAGGCGATACGGGTACTACTGCGACGCCGCAGCCGACCCCGGCCCTGGCCGCTCGCCGCCGCTGCATCCGTCACAGATTTCGTTGGTCTCAGAGATCCTTTCGAATGGGATTTCTTCTTCGATTGTGATTTGCTACTCTTGTGAGTTCGCTCAAATTTCCTCTTCTTTAATTTGTCTTTTCTGGTGTTTTTAGATTTGTTCTTGGTTAGTTGTATTGGTAGCTGCTCTGATTCATATTTGATTACTGAACGCCTGTTTCAGTGAAAATGGGAACAGGTTTGGTTAGAACATCGATTATTGTACTTGTGTGATGGAGCTGTAACGTAACAGTTAACGGCCTATTTTATGTCGATACAGATACCAGTGCTATTTTAGTAATTAATTTAAATCACATGGATGCCATCGTTAATCTTTGACTATTTTAAGCATAAATATTGATGCTTGAGTCAGTTGAGTGGACAACTCTACCAAAGTATGCTGAGTCTTTTGACTGATACAATTTGCGGAACACTAATTTTAATACGTGCGTGAGCGATGCAACTTGTTGAATTGCATTAGTTTACATTTGAAAGGTTTGTCAATAACAATGAAGATGTGACGTGAGAAACAATAACAAATGTTAATCGCTTGATCGCTATCATTTGAAATATATTGACCATTATTTCTACGTTTGTAATAGGTAGTTTCATGGAAATGAAAGCAAGAATGGGACATTAAATTCCACATTTGGAAGAATAGGAATATTGAGTTAATCATTGGCCAATACATATAGGTATGTTTATTTGTACACCTACCTTGCTCGTTGAGAGCTACCTGCTCCAATAATGTTGTCCTTGTCAATTCTATCGGTGGTTGATTTGGTAGGATGGGCTGACATCTTCAATGCACCTGAATATTGTAATAAAAAGCTGCTAATTTGTGAAAGACAACATAAATTTTACAAAAATTACTTAGTAGTAATCTGGGCAAAACATGGCAATCAAATGATTTTGCAAAGCTGCGTTCCGAGCGACAGTATAATCTGCATGCGCTTTTAAATGTTAGGGTCACCTCCACCGGAGATTGTCAAAATAAAAATAACTATTTTTACGTAGAACTCAAACGTTGCCATAGAAGTTTCAACTTCAAAGGAGATTGAAAAGACCGCTGTAATTTTAGGACTTGGTATGACATATATCCAGCAAGCAAACTGCATCGAGAGGCTAGTTTAATTGCTAGAAAGTTCGTGCGACATCACCATGGGGCTCGCCACCACTATAGGGACACTGGGGACAGTGTCCCTAGTAATTTTCAAACCCTCGAAATCTTCTAGGGACTGTCCTTAGTAATATTTGAAAACACAGAACGGCCGTAATTCAACTACATCCATCTGCAAAAACGGAAACTTGACTGATTTCATTCCCGGCGAATTCTTTGATTAGGAGCATCACACAATTTGCTCTGTCTGTTATTGGTGAAGCTTCGCAGGTCAAAGAAAAACAATATACATTTTAATTCCTACCAAATGATCAATTAATGTCAAATTATGGCTAGAAATCCATTAAAAGGTATGAAAGCCCTGTCGAGCCTATGTTAAAGGGATATTGCCACTTCCGGAGGATTTCTAAAAAGCAACTTAAATGAATGGTGGGGATCAACAATCGTATATGCTCAAGCTCAAACTTGCTCCTGCAGAACCTAAAGTAGAGTATCGGCATTTTTGTCTGACTCCAAAACGTTGGTCCCAGCTGTGCTCAGTACTAGATTCATGATGGCCGCTCTCATCCAGTTTGGCTGTGAAATTGGCGCTCGCCCAAAGCCGAAGAGCGTCCGAATTCGCCGAGACTTGACCTTGAAAAGTCAAGTCTATCTGTGTTATAATGTATTGGTCACAAATCTCCTACAGCCCCAAAGTCGAGTCATAGCCAGTCTTGCTGTTTTATTCATGTTTTATTATGAAAGAGGCTATGGTTGTTGAAAATATAATTAACTGTATACGCATTTAATTTTAAAGTGCACTGACGGAATGGTGATGTTGAGTTTGCAACATTCAAAAGCAAATCATAGTCCGCAAAGAAGTGATTCTAAATAGTGATGAGGCGACTCCAATTTTACGAATGTGTGCCAATCATGAGTGGTGAAAATGTATTTTTGATCTAATGGGGGAGTTTCAGGAACAAAATTTTGCAGGTGAAATCGGACATGCTTAATTTACCGATACATACCAAAAACTCCATATTGGCCTGTGAGGTGGCAATATCCCTTTAAGCCACTATTAACTCATTTTGCGAAATTTCGACCTTGTCCTCAAGTGAAAATCGAATCATCCATCGGTCTTGGCTTTCAGCCCAGAGTCCAGTGATACAAAACTTTACATCCGCTGTGGTCAGTCTTGAAGGGAATGTGCATACTAGTTCCCGGATAAATTTATCAACAAAGTTACCTGGCATCTCAAATGGAGTTTTGAGTGATACGATCTTATGTTTTATTCCTAGCATGGTATAGCTTAGTTTCATTTATATAATACCTACGAGTATGTCACTTGTTCTAAACTGTATTTGCATAAACACGAATCTACATTTTGCATAACAAGCTTGTTTTCTTCCTTCGGTGTAATTCACCTACGGTCTGTTAAATAAACGGTCTACATTAACAAATGCACAAAACATGAAACAATATTACTGCTAGCTGATACTATTCTTACGAGAGTTTTACCTCTCACACCCATTCTCACAATACTTTATTTTCTCATTTGAATTTGCGATGATTGAAAAACCAGGTGGAACTGAGCGACTGATCGAGATGAGGCAGCTTTGACTGAATATGTTCCGTCATTACTGGTTTAACCCGCCATTGACTGGGTTCATGGTATAACCCGCCATAACCCGCCATAACGCCATAACCCGCCATTGACTGGGTGGGTGGGTGAAAAAACGCCCCCCCCCCCCCCTGAAGAACTTTCGCAATAGCTCAAAAATGAATTGCACTATCAACGTGAAACTTTGGGTACCTTCTATTATATCAATTGTACGTCTTCTATACAAAACAAAGTAATTTCGTCGATTTTTTTGTTTAGATATAGCGACTTTAGTGACGTCATTACGCACGCCCTGGAGGCACCCTGGAAGCACGCACTAGTGACGCCTATCCCCAAGGGGAAGACCTCGAATAACCCAGCAGATACCCGCCCTATTTCGATTTTGCCAGCTATTATGAAGCTCGTGGAGAAAGTCGTACAAATTCAACTTACCGGCTATCTCGAAACAAACAAACTCCTCTCTTCAGCACAGCACGGCTATCAAAGCAAAAAGCACTCAACCGAAACGGCGCTCCACGTCATTACAGACAAGGCGCTTCACGCCATGGACAAAGGCCAAATTTCGCTTCTGGTCCTACAGGATTTATCGAAATGCTTTGACATTGTGCCACATCATAAACTTTTGGACAAACTATCCCTGTATGGAGTCGACACCGACTGGTTTACAAACTACCTGACCGGCCATACACAGCAGGTTCAGATACGTGGGGCGGATGGCAAAAACATCAGATCGCGAACAAAGCCAAACACGATCGGCGTCTACCAAGGCGGCGCTCTTAGCCGCATCTTATACATGATTTTTGCCAATGACATGAGCCAGTGTGTGCCTGACGACGTCACGGTCGTGCAATTCGCCGATGATACACAGGTCCTGATCAGCGGGCGAAAGCAGGACCTGCAGCAGCTTACCGCCCGAATGGAAGCTGCGCTCGGCTCACTGTATCAGTGGTTCTGTCACAACGGTGTGAAACTGAACGGAAAGAAGACCCAGATGTTAGTCCTGGGCACACCAGCCATGCTGAGAGATTTACCACCGGTGACACTGAGTTTCTGCGGGACTGTGATTCCCGACTCGAGACAGGTCAAAAATCTAGGCCTCACAATCGACCGACATCTCAACTATCATAGCCATATAGAGACCATGACCAACAAGTGCACGGGCATGCTCATCGCCTTGAGCCACGCGCGACACGTAATCCCGAACTCGTCTCTGAAAAACATAGTCCAGGCACTGGTATTGTCAATAGTGCGTTACTGCATATAGCTGTGTACGGCTCGTGTGGCGCAGTTCAGCTCCACCGCGTCCAGAAAATCATCAACTTCTGTGCTAGAGTCGTGACCGGCCGACGGAAGTACGATAACATAACAGACGCCATCCGACAACTCGGTTGGCTTACTGCGAAACAGTTGGTAGATTACCACACTGTAAGCTCTGTGCAGATGGCCATTGTAACCGGACAACCAGAGTGCATCAGCGACAGCATTTGGCCGCGGGCAAACGAGCAACATACGCATGCCACCAGACGAGCTGACCGGTTCACAATGCCGCGAATGCGCGCAGAGACGGGGAAAAGACGACTGTGCAGCAGAGGAGTGAGCACACTGAACAAACTAGGGATAGACCCAAGCGTAGCGGCGTTCCGGACCAAACAAAAGCGCACGATATTGGACGGATAGAGGCGAAATGATGTCTGTGCAAACGACTGAACTGTGATGTGTATTGTACGTGTACCTGAATTTATGCCCTTGTTTTTTTTTTTACAGAAATGACGTGCATCTTTTAAAAGCCATGTCCATCGTGGATGAGTTGCGAAATACATCAATCAATCAATCAATCAATCACGAGTTTGACGAAAAAAAATCAGATAGAATTTAACAGATCGTACAAAAGCCATATCTTTTTTTAGCAAAATGCAATAAAAAACGTCAAAAGATAGCCAATGGAAAAGGTTACAAAATATATATCTCGTTTTCTTGAGAAAAAAACTGACCCCATTAAATTTACATACCGATTTTTTCGGATTTTTTCTCTCTCACAAAACCAAACTTTTTAAAGACATAAAAAGCGGAATATTCAATATATATTAGAGAACCACATATAGGCAATTCCCCATCCAAATTTCGAAACAATATCACCATTTTTGACTGACTTAACCGTTCCTAAAGTTTGAGTAACTCATGACGTTTTGATGTTTTTGTGTCGGTTTTTAATGACCAGCTATGCACAAGTAAACGTCACCACTGTATTTCTGTTGCGAAAATGGTCCAGTAACAGACCTTTTTGATTTAGATGTATCCATTTCGAATTTTGGCCTTATGTGATCTGACCTTGGTCTGAGCTTGACAGGGGCGGCGGATTGCGGGGGGCAGGGTACCCAAAATGCCCCCCAGTCGAAAATCCTGGGGGAAAAAGGGTCATTTTGCCCCCCAAATTTTAGCCTGCTCAATCTGGGGGCAAAATCACGCTTTTTCCCCCCAGGATTTTCGACTGGGGGGCATTTTGGGTACCCTGCCCCGCAATCCGCCACCCCTGGCTTGACATGAAAGGAAACTGTTCACCTTGTCAATGGGGTTTTGAGTTGAGATAGCCAAGCTGCACTCCATGCTCGAAAATTGACTAAGAAGCTTTCACATCTTCATAGAAACCCCTTGATTAATTAAAATTGGTTCACCGTAGTCCTAGAAGCCAGAACGGGTGGGCATCGTATCTCCCATTGCTGATTGGCTGATTTGTTGACGTTGCATCCGGGGCTTTTGATACGGTCTCCGGCACGTAGTACCACTCGCTAATATCCGCTCAGCCGCCCGCGCGGCGCGGCGGCCCCTTGTCAGAGACTGTAGTAGGCGCCAGGTATGTATGTATGTATTTAGGTGCTTCCACAATGTGGGTTTTCTAGCAACCACGTCGATGAACATATAATACACAAATGTTTAAAACTAGGCTTACGACACGACATACGACACATTTCGACACAAGTTAACATTTACCTGTTTGACAGGTGA